>JAODAL010011467.1:0-99881 GCA_025379985.1 Phyllomedusa bahiana
CCCCCCTTTGGTAAAAAAGGGGGAAACCCCCCGGTGAGGGAGAGGGAAAAAAACGGGGCCGGGGGGGAAAACGCAGGGGGATTTTGTGCACGGATGAGAGAAGAGAGGGATGGAAAAGGGGCAACTTATGCTTTGGGGTTTTTTACGTCTTCACGGGACAGGAAGCAGTGGTAGGGGGCAACTAATGCGGGGGGCTGAAAAGCTGTTTCTCCCTTAAGGGGGAAAAAAAAATTTGGGGAAAATTCTTTTTAAAAAATTTTGGAAAAAAAGTAGACCCCTGGGCCCCACCTCAAAAATTTTTAAAACCGGGGGAAAAATTATCAACGTTTCCCAAATTTTAAAAAACAGGGAAGTCCGTTTTTTTTTCCCCCACTACAGGCCAAATTTTACTTTTTTTACAAAAATAAAGTATAAATTGTTCCAGCTTTTTTATTTTTGGGGAGCCTGCAACAAACAACCCGACAAAGATTTTAGCTTCGCCTCCCATCCTCAAAAATTTTAAATTCTTTTTGGGACTACACATTGGAAACCCATGGTGCCCCCCCGGGTCTCCAAACTTCAGGGGCAACATCATCTTACTGACCATGCCCCAGGTCTACTGTTTAAATTAGCTTTCCCCCTCTTCCTCGGGGCCCCCCCTTAAAATTGCGCCTAAATGGGGCCCCCTTTTTTATTAGACGTTGCCTGCTTGCTAAATTTCTCAACTATTCCCAAACTTCATGGGGAAACCAAAATAAACAAACCCTCTGCCCGACAACGCAGGGGAAGCAAACAATTTGGGGGTTTGAGAGAGGGATTTCCTTAACAGGAAAGGCCCGGGGCAAAAAAAGGCCCAAAGAAACCAAATTTAAACCTGGTTTTAATCAAAGGTCCGGGCACGGGAGCCCAAAACAAAAACGTGCTCTAGGGCAAAACACCTTGCAAACCTGCTCTCCCCCGGAGAGTAAAGTACGGGGTTTTTTTGGAGTCTTTTTGGGGCGAAGATTCTTAAAAATGGGTTTAACCGGGCAAAATTTTTAAATGATGTTGACTTGTAACTTTTTTTCCAAAATTTACTTTCTCTATGTAATAGATATTCTATGTTTGGGGTCAACATAAAGTAAAAAGTAAAAATTTAAAATTCATGTTAAAAATTGTTTTTTTATCTGCAATTCTAAAAAAGCAACCAAAAACCCAGACTTTTTTGGGTAAAATTTTTAAAACAAACTTTTTTAAAGGGAACTTTTATTTTTTTCTACTAAAAAGTAAAAATCTTTTAAGGCCGTTTTCACACGGCTTTTTTCAACCCCAAAATTGCGAGCCGGATTGGCCCCGGGCCAATTCCGGCTTGAATAAGGGGGGGAACCCGGGGCGCTGCCCGCCCCCCCAAAATTTTTTGAAATTTACCCACACGCTTTTTCCCGCCTTTAAAATTTCAGGTGATTTTAAAACCCCCCGCCGCGGTTTTGGGCCTTCGAGGAGGTGCGTGGGAACCCCACTGTTCCCCAAAGAGACAGGTTTTTAAACCGTAATTCCCGGCGACGGTTTGGGAGCAGAAACTGAGCGAAAAACCCGGGTGCGCATTACGGCCCCAAATTTCCGCGGCGAAATAAGCCTTTTAAGGGCCCAAAATTGTAAATGCTGTCCAATTGCAAAAAAAATTTTTTCCACAAAATTCCCTCCTCTTCATACAAACAACTTCAGGAATTTAGACATTCGAAATGAACCACTTTAATTTATTTTAAACCTTTTTGCAAAAGGGCCCCTCTAATCTACTATCTAACACACAAATTTTTTTTTCAGGCATTTTAAAAAATGACCCAAAAACCCTAATTTTCTATATCTTTAGTTCTATTTTACTTAAAAAAGGACAGATAAGATGGGGAATAGGAGTGCAGGTCAGGCTAGACAGGGGCTAAAAAATTGGGGACCCCTCCATTATTAGGGGGACAAAACCCGGGCAATTCCCCCACAAAGGACGGGGTCTCGAACATTTAAGTTTTTTTTACCGGGGCCCCCGGGTTTTGACATATCGCGGATCGGGGTTGACATTTCTTTTGGGGGGGGCTGGAAATCCAGCTGCATGGCCCCAGGCACCAATTTACAAAGGTTTTAAAATTTGGTTTAAATTTTCCCCTTAAAAAAAAGATTTCAAAGGGGCTTAGGGCCAAAAGCCAAGGGAAGGAAACCCCCAGGGGAAAATTTTTAAAATATTACCTTTTCCACGAGCCACACCAGAGAGGGGAAGGGAGATTATAGAGGTAAATAAATGGCTCCAAAAAAAGGTTTTAAAAAAGGGATTTGGGTTTTTGGAGAACGGGGGACCCTGTATTTGGGTCCCGACCCTATTCAAAGGGGGGGGCTGCCCCCTAAAAAGGGGGGGGACAGCTTTTAATTGGGGGGCAAAATTCCAGGAAAATTGGAGGAAATATTTAAACTAGGGTCTGGGGGTGAGGGTAACTTACACATATTAGCGTGCAAGAAGTGAAATAGAGAGCTGGGAATTAGAATAAAACAGGGGGTGGAGTGGAGGGGATTGGTGTCAATAGTTAAAAAGATCATGTATAAAGGAATAAAAACTGAATAATCTCTAAATTGCATCTGCCAATGCCAAGGGAGTCTGGCCACAAGAATTAAATGAACTAGAATTACTAATTGCTGAAGAAAAATATGACATAGTGGGGACAACTGAGACAATGTGCTGGACGAGAGCTACGACTGGGGGGGGGCGGTTAACTTACAGGTTTACTGTCTATTTAAGAAGGGACCGAAACCACCAGGAAGGGGTGAGGGTCTGTCTCTAGTAAAATCCTGTCTAAAAGCCAACACTGCGTGAATATAAAGGTACAGTGTAATGACAGTGTGGAATCATTATGTTATATACATGGGGTAACAATATAATACTAATCCAGGGGTCTGCTATATGCCCCCAAATATAACGAACCCATGGACGATTGTACTGCCTCAGCAAAAAATGAGGCGGCTAAACAGAATGAGGTTATTCTTATGGGGCGACTTTAACAATTCCAGACATCAATTGGGAAACTGAAGCCTGTATCTCTCATAAAGGAAACGGGTTTTTTGTCAATAACTAATGAAATTACCTTTGCCAAAATGGTGCAAGAACCTACTGAGAGGAAAGGCCCTTCTAACTTTAAAATTGATTAATAGACCTGACGAGTAACAAAGGTTCCGTTGAGGGGCATCCTATGTACTAGTGACCATAATATAATAACTTTCCGTTTATCCTTCAATAGAGTTTTTTTGCTCAAGTAGCCACAAAAACACTGAAATTAGGAAGGCTAATTTTATTTCTGCTTAGGGAGGCCCTAAACCGTATTGACTGGACAATGTGATTAAATATGGCAGAACAAAAATAAATGAGATATTTTTAAAAAACATCCTAGGCTACCACATGAGATGGTACATACTATGGTAATAAAACAATTAGAAACAGGAAAAACCAAATGGATCCAACAGGATGTAAAAGAGGCCAATAGAAAAACAAAGAAAGCGTTTCACCTACTAAAACAGGGAGGGCAGTGAAGAGGCACTAAGAAGCTATAGGGAAAAAAGAAAGTTTGTAAAATAAATATAAAGGAAGCAAAGCTGGACGGAAAGAACATATTGCAATAGAAAGTAAAACTAACCCCAAAAAAATTTTTAACTATAAAAATAGGGTTAAATAAAAAAGATTAAAACAGAAAATGTTGGCCCTTTGAAAAATACTGAGGAGAACAGTAAAGAGGGCGATGTAAGAAAAAAGAAAACCTTTTAAACACTTTTTTCTCCACTGAAATTTAACCGAGGTAGGATGAGCTTCCTGTTGAACAGGAGTGATTAGGTAAACTCCAAACATAAAAGATTCTTTCTAACCCAAGAAGAAGTCTTAAAAAATTAAAATAGACAAATCCCCAGGTTCCAGATGGCATACACCCACGTGGTCCCTAAGAAGAGTAAATTGATGACATAGATAGCCCTATCTTAATATTCATTGACTGTCTAATAACGGGGTATGTCCCAAAGGATTGGCGCATAGCAAATGTGGTGGCCAATATTCCAAAAGGGGTCCAAAAAATGAACCAGGAAAACTATAGGCCAGTAAGCTAATCTCTGTTGTAGTAAAATGTTTTGAAGTTTTCTCAGAGATTCTATCCTGGATTATCTCACTGAAAATAAATGTATAACGCCATTCCAGCATGGGTTTCATGAAGGATCGGCCTGTCAGACAAATCTCATCAGCTTTCATTATGAGGAATCAGTGAAGACTTGGATCGGGGTGAGTCACTGGAGTCATATATCAAGATTTTTCTAAAGCATTTGATACGTTGCCACATAAAAGGTTGGAAAATAAAATGATAATGCTTTGGAACTGGGAAAATGGGTTGCATTGGGTAAGTAACTGGCTCACAGATAGAAAACAAGGTAGTAATTAACGGTACATACTCTGACTGATTTCGTGTTACTATGGGGTACCACAAGGGTCCCAGTATTGGGTCCTTATCCACTTTAACCTTTTCATTAACGATCTACACATGGATTGGCCACAGTAAGAATATCGATCATTGCAGAAGACGATACTAAGCTCTGTAAAGAAGTCAACACAATGGAGGATAAAGTGTTATTACAAAGGGATCTTGATAAGTTGGAGTCCTGTCATGGAAATGACTGATGAGTTTAACACAGATAAATGCAAGGTTATGCACATGGGGATGAAAAATCCATTACATGATTAACATGTTAAATTGGAAAAACACTGGGTAAAAGTTGACATGGAGAAGTGAATTCGGGAATCCCTGTGTCAGTAAAAAACTAAATTGTAGCAGCCATGTCAGGTGCAGCAGCTGCCAAGGCTAAATAGGGATATTGGGGTGCATTAAAAGGGGCATATAGGACATGATGAGAACATTATTCTCCCAATATACAAGTTCACTTGTTAGACCACTACAAGTAATATTTGTACAGTTTTGTGGCACCAGTTCACAGGATAGACATTGTAGAGCTTGAACAGGTCAAAGGCGTGCAACAAAAATAATAAAAAGGATCGGGTGGACTACAAGTACACAGAAAGATTGGCAAGATTAGGTTAATGTAGTTTAGAGAAAAGAAAGGCTTCGGGGGGAATAATAAATATGTTTAAATACATCAAAGGTCAATATAGAGAACCTCTCCCAAGATTTAAATTTTATACCCAGGGCTGTAATCTAGAACAAGGGGGCATCCTCTATTCTGAGGAAAGAAAGTATCCAACATAAACAGTAGAAAGGTATTCTTAACTGTAAGATCAGTGAGACTTGTGGATTTATCTCTGCAAGAGGAAATTGACATGGTGAATTTCACTGACAGAGTTTCAAAAAGGGTTTGGATGTGTTTCTAGAGCGTAATAATATTACAAGTTATACTGTCTATGATTCAGGATAGGGGTCATTGATGCAGGTATTTTTCTGATTGCCAGTTGGAGTCGGGAAAAAATATTCCCCTAAAATGAGGACACTTGTCTTCAACCTCAATGGGGGTTATGGCCATTACTCTGATCACACCTTAGCACAACGACCTTAAATGGGGATGGTCTCTCGTCTTTTTTCGGCCTTAACAAAACTATAAACTATGAGAACAGCTTATGAACAATCACCCCAGTGGAGACTAAAACATGTGATCAAACAACCAAAACTGAAAACATAAACTATTTCATACACACCTAAATAACCCCAACCCCCCCCCCCAGTACACACCACCCCCTACCCAACCCTTCCCCGTACCTAACACATACTACTACCATAAATACACCCTCCCACCCCAACCCATACCCCCCCCACAACCCCCCCACCTACCCACTACCCACTAACCCACCCAACCCACCACCCCCTACCAACCCATATACAAACCACCCACCAACCCCCCCCTAACCCCTACCCTACCCAACCCCCCCACCCTAACTACATACTACCCCCACAACAGACCTACCTCCAATCCACACCTTACCCTACAACCCCCTACCTCCACCCCCTACCACACCCACACCCACTACCCCTAACACCCCCCACACCCACTACCCCTATACCCCCGACACCATACCCACTACCACCGTACAACCCCCCTACCCTACCCAACCCCACCACCCCCCCACCCCAACCCCCACCCCCCCCCCAAAAACCCCACCCCACCAAACAACCCCCCCCTCACACCCCTACCCCACCCTAACCCCACCCACTACCCAACACACCCCCTTATTAACCCCCTACCACTACCCCCCTACCTTTACACCTACACACCCCGATACACGACCCTTCTACGCACTAATACAAGCCATTACCCCCCTACCCAACACCCCACTAAATACCTAACCTAACCCCCAAACATGCCCCACTAGCCATGAACCCCCCATTACACCCAACCCCCCCCCCTACTTTACAACCACTACCCCACCCAACCACTTAATCACCCACCCCCCCCCAACCCCCCCCCCCCCCCCTACACCTTACCAATTACCACCTACCCACCCACCACCCCATAAACCCCTACATATAACCCACCCCCTACACCCCCCCACCCCCCCCCACCTCCCATTTACTTTACTACCCCACCCCCATAACACACCCACACACCCACCCCCCATACACCCCCCCCATACAATAACATAACACCAAACTATACCCCCCCCCACCCCCCATTTACCCATAACTACCCCCTACACCCCACCCCCCCCCACCCCCCCCCCCCCAAGGTTTAAACCCCCCCCCCCCCACCCACCCCCCTATAACCCCCCCACCACCCCTAACACCCCCCCCACTACTCGCCCTACCCAATTAATCATTAACCCCCCCCACTACCACCACTAACCAAACACCCCCTACCCTAACCCCACTACCCCCCCAATACTACACCCCCACCCCCCCCCCCCCACCTACCACTACTTAACCCCTACCAACATTACCAAACCCCTACCCCCATACTAATACCACAACCCCCCCCCCCCCCCCCCCCCACCCCCACTATACCTTACCCCCCAACACACCCCCCCCCCTACCCCCCCACTACCCCCCCCCCACTAGCCCCACCCCCTACCCTACCAACCAAACCACACAACCTACCCCCCAAAACACCCCATACCATACCATACCCCCCCCCACCCCTTATTACCCAACCCCTTACCTACTAACCACCAAACCTACTACCCTACCTCTTACCACCCTACCAATAACCCTACTACCCACCCAAATAACCCCCCCCCCCCCAAAAACCCACCCCCCTACACCCATACCCACCCCCCCACCCCCCCTCCAACCTACACTACCCCCCCCCCTTACCCCCACCCAAATACCCCCACCTACCTACCCCCCACACCTACCCTCCACCACCACTAAACCACCCCACTATCTCAGTTATACCCTACTTCACCTCCTACCCACAACCTCTCCCGCCTGCTTAATACCCCCACAACACCTAACGCCTACCACCATGAACCATCCCACCCGTACAGCCACCACAACACGCAGTTGTGCGCAGTGGACCCCATTTACTTTTACTGAGTGCTGTGGGTTATTGTGGCAGTGTTTCGTTTTGATACGAAGATTAGTTCCCCACCTACAAAGAATGGAGAGGCCTGTGACTTTTATTGTAGGTACACTTCAACTGTGAGAGACAGAATCTTAAAAAATAAAAAAAACCAGAATCACATTGTATGATTTGTAAATAATTAAATTGCATTTTATTGCATGAAATAAGTACTTGATACAATAGAAAAAAACAGAACTAATTATTTGGCACAGAAACCTTTGTTTGCAATTACAGAGGTCAGACCTTTCCTGTAGTTCTTGACCAGGTTTGCACACACTGCAGCAGGGATTTTGGCCCCCTCCTCCATACAGATCTGCTCCAGATCTTTCAGGTTTTGTGCAATCATAATGGATTCACATGCAGCAAATTAGTTTAAAGAATTTCTGACGCTGTCCGGTTTATGGAGCTTGCTGACATCCCAATACTTGTTGTTGAATAAGTATTCAAGCAATTGGAACTAAATTTCACTCCCCTAAAATTCTGTAGCTGATCTTCCCCATGTGAATACACCACAGTTGCTTTACACCTCTTGTGAACAGCCTCCTGTAAAAGCCAATCCTAAGATTGCCTTTTAGGGGTTCAGATTTGAAGTTTGGTTTATGCCCACGTGCCAAATGCTGAATTATTATTTTATTACCTTCGCTAACGTAAACTTCTTTGTGGAAATCTGGGGTTTTATTTTGTAGCATTTTCCGAAGGTCAGAAGGGACACTTCAATAACAGTGCAGCGATAAATATTTGATAGCCGCACAGTTTCTTCTCTCGCTCACAGATCAGGTCTAGTTACAGCCAAAACATGTATTTAAATATTTATCTATTTCTTACAATAACAGCTGATGTGGGTCTTTATGGAGCCAGCGGCTCCCCTGCCTGCAGCAAGCGTCTCATCCTGCCAGGTAGGAGAATGCTGCTCTGTGCTCCAAGGCATGCTGCTGCCAGCAGAAGCCGCAAAGTGACCCAGCAAACTCAGCATCTTTCCTAGCACCATTTACAAACTGGACTGAGAGCCAGAGAGTCATTCGTGCTCTGCGAGTGGACGGCAATTGGTTAGGTCTTAAAGAGTTATTCCCACTTCATTAAATATGTCTAAACACATCAGTCAATAGGTTTTTAGACTTTTTTTGTCATTCATTGTCATTAAAAATGAGGTAGCGTCTTCGCTCTTCTTTCTCGTTTCCTCTACTTAGATTTTCTTTCTGTTGCTATGGTTCCCAGCCATGGCTCTGTCTTGTGATTTGTGGCCGGGAATTCTGACATCCTAGTCATATGGTCGGGAATTTAGAGTGTGCATTCTAGTGCATACGCGTCTATTCCTGTCAAGATGTGAAACAATCCCTTTAATCATTTTTCATCCTCCTGCCTGATAAGCGATAGGGGAGCAGAGTGCATTTCTCACATTTGTTTCATCATTTCAGGCTGTATGTATAACTGTTTACACCAGTACAGGTGTTCTGGTTATAAGGAGCTTGTGAAGGGACATGACAGCTCTCCAGGCATGAAAACTAACCATTACAGGAGGTCTGCAGAGCTGTGACATCCTCTCTCTCTCACTTCTCACACAGAATTATATCACCAAGTCTGCAAAAGTCTGTGATGAGAAAACCGCTTTAAAGGGTTGTCTCACTACATTGATTCATAATTACCGCAGTCCTTTTTTTCTCCTTGTGTTTTACTTTGAATTCTGGACGTGTTTTACTGGCTTCTACTAGGTGCAGAGAAGCCAGTCTGTATCAATAGCAAATAGTGCTGAAAGCCTATCAGGAGAGATTGAACAGGTCTGAAGCTATAGTAACCTTAGTATCTGATGCAGCCCATACAAGAGGGGATACTTAGAATAGTTAGGAGACTGTTTAATGGACATATTTGAAAGTGACTTGTTTTTGCAAGATCTTTAACATAAAAAGCAATCCTTGTAGTGAGACAACCCCTTTAAGTTATTATCACATTGCAAGGCTCCTGTGAGCTACATTTGAATTGAGGATAACTATACCCAATAGATGGCGCTGTGGAGCTCTTCAGCTCTTTACCATAAGCCTTTCGTTTTTGTTACAAGGGGTGATTCATGGAAAGCACAATATAATAAAGAAGCAAAGTGCCAGTGGAAATCTCTAAGGGGCTGTTCACACGGCGCAGGACAAATGCCGGCTGGTTTGCTGTCCGGTATTTGTTCCTGTTATGCGGCGTGCCCCACGGCCGGGGGGAGGGGGAGTTGTAGCTTTATCTCCGCGAAGAGCGTAGAACAGCCCTCCACCCCTCCCATTGAGAATGCACGTCTTTCCTTCCGTCCGGAAACCGGACGGAAGTGGTGCATGTTCAATTTTTTGGACGCCGTTCCGCCCGCAAACAAAACCGCATCGTGCGGAAAAACCCGTGCGGTGGTGACTGCTTGCACGAGGTATTTCCATATATCACAATTGTGCTCGTTTTCGGCCGGTTTTTCAGGCGGGATGAAAAACCGGCCGAAAACCCGTGCAGTGTGGACATGCCCTAATAGTTGTTCACATATTTTCACACTTTGCTTCACCTGTGGGTTGATGCAATCCGTATACATACAGTTCCAAGGAAATAAAGTTAACCCATTTGGAGGTACCAGGATTTCTTCATAAAATAAGATCTGATCATTATCCAAGTCACAATTCGAGCCACATGTGATCTAACTAAAACACATAAACCGTCGTGCTGCTCAAGGGATTGTCTGTTTTTATTTTATTTAAAAAAATTTTTTTTAGGATACTGATGGCCTTATTCAATAAAAAAAAACTAATGTTTGCCTCGGATCCAGTACAACTGGCGTCCTCCCTTTGACTGTCCGTGCTTAATATTGCAGGATAGGTTTCTGTGTATTTTTGGATTTAGCAGGGGGAAAAAAAAACGTAAAATGTGATGAGAGAGAGAGCTGCAAAAATTATATTTTTTTTTTAAAAAGTATACTATTAAAGTATATTATTATTACTATTAAAGTATACTATTCCCTTTATATAATATGGCGTGTTTCTGCCACTTCTCTTCTTATGATGCTTGTGGGTAAGGTCTCCTTTCTCTTTCCAAATGCTTATGTTCCTATTGAATGGAACCAGATGCTAATGGCCACTGACCAGACCCTGGACTGTCTTTCTGTCCATTGCTATCTCTTTTCATCCGTCACCCTAAAAATGAATAACTCCTAATGATCAGTCGTGGTGAGTAGGCTCTTTCTAAGGTACTAAAAATTGTTGTCTAGGAAGTGAATGCGAAGTGGGACACTAAACCGGGCTGTTTCCTCTTTTTACTCATCGATTGTGTTGCCCTTTTAAGATTGGCTGTGTCCTAACTTCTAGAATTATGATCAGTTCACTTTTTTTTCCCCTCTTTTTTCATAGTTCCATAGTACGGTTGTAAAAAGACATATATCCATCAAGTTAAACCAAGATTGGGGAAAAATATGGATAAAGGGAAGGGGATAGGTAATCCTTATTACATTTTTTTTTTCTTTAATGAAGACTTGGAACCGATAAAGGCAAGAACCAATCTGCCCTAAATGAATATTATGCTATAACAATTAGACTGGATCTAGAATTTTTATATGGCTACATAAGTATTAATATTTTTAAGTTTTAGGTAGTTATCTAAACCTTTCTTGAAACCCTCACCTGTTCCTGCTGTGACCGGCTCCTCAGGCAGGCTATTCCACAGATTCACAGTTCTCATGGTGTAGAAGGCTCTGGAGATTGAATCCTTTTTTTTTTTTTTTCTCTAGATTAAGGGAATGTCTTTGTCTTTTAAGGCGGCTTTACATGAAATAGCTTTTCCCCCTTACTTTTTGTAGGGGCTATTTATATACTTACATAATAAGGGGAACAGAATTTATGTAAGTATATAAATAGCCCCTGTTCAGTTCTGGGCTTCAATTTATAGAAAGGACGTAATGAAGCTAGAGAGAAAGTGCAAAGACTTATAAATTGAATCCCAGAACTGAACAGCATATTCCAAGTGAGGTCGCACCAATGCTTTACATAGCGGTAATGCTAAACTCCTGTCCTCAGAGTCCATGCCTCTTAATACAGGCCAATAGCCTGCTGGTCTTAGAGGCAGTTACTGGACACTGAATGCTGTTCTGTAATCTATGAGCAAGTACGCCAGATCTTTCTCAACAAGTGATTCTCCCAATTTTTCACCTCCTAGGACATATGGTGCATACAGATTATTAGTACCAAGATGCAGAACCTTACATTTATCCACATTGAACCTCATTTGCCACATGGATGCACAAACACTGTGCGTCCAGGTCTGCTTGCAATTTATGAACATCTTTCATAGATTACACTACACTTTTTATAATTTTCTAGATTTTATTCTTATGCAAAAACAGCCCTCTTCTTCCTGTGTTGCACTTTATACCTCTTCATTTGATTGACCAACGTCTTGTACCATGTGTTTTGTTTTCTATATTTTTCTTAAACGGTCCTTATCCCCACTTGAAAATTGCCAAATCATGACAATCCTTTTGTGGCAGGTAAAATATATTCCCGTGAGTGCCTTATTTTAACACCATTGAAAGAGAGCACCATTTCACAACAATTGTCTTCTATTAGCAACTAATGGCGCTTACATAAACTGCTGAAAATGACTTATAATTTTCACTTCTCTTGCAGGAAGTAAAATGGATTTATGTCAAGTTGCATCACTCACACAGAACACTGCAGAGGGAGAACTTAAGAAAAAGCACATTAAGATGTGGTTTAGCCCCCGGAGAGGGAAGGTGAGGTATGTCTTGGAACGTGAAGAAAATGACCAACAGGTTTCAGCAAACTGTGAACGGGCTCCGTTGTTGGAGGCTTACGAATTTGTCTCTTCTTCACCTTGTGTGGAACATGTGAAAAAGAAGACTAAGAAAACTAGGAAGACCAAGAAAAAGCTGCTGGAAGATATTAACAAAAAATGGGGCATTGGCACAGATGGCGAGAATACTGATCCCCTCAAGGAAGAGGATAACCAGGAATCCAATAGATCTGTGTCATTTAGCAGCCCTCCACATGTACTGCAGACCCCTGATGATGACATTGTACAAGAAGGCAATTATGAATGTAATAGCCCAGAAAAGATGAGGCTCCGCTTCGAAAATGATGGTGAAAAAAACACTATCCAGATCAGCAACTTGCAAGAAGACGATATTTTAAAGTCTGAGTCTGTGACCTCTGATCTTCAGTCTCCTGATGCTGAACAGAAAACTGACTACAGCTACGATCCAAATCAAGAAAACAGTCAAATGGAAGAGCCTGCGGAAGAACAATCCAACCGGGAGAAGTCATTGCAAGGTGCACAGCTAAAGAAGGTGTCTAGAAGAACCAACAGAGAGAAGACTCCCTTAAAACGCAAAGATTACCCGGCTGCATCCCCTTACTCCAGCGCCACAAAACGTCCGAGAAAAGCCGAGCCTAAGTCCAAGTCAGAAGGTGAGGCCGGTGCTCTTGGGAAAGTCAGAAAATCTCTAAAAGCAGAGGCCAGTCCTAAGCCCAGTGCTGCACCCCAGACTCCTAAACATGGCCGAAGAAGGAGCCTACCTGCAAGCAACATTCAGACATCCCCAAGTAACTTCCCATTTACGAAGAAGAACCACAAGGGCGAGACAATGCTTCATGTGGTTTCTATCAAGGTAAGATTTTTTTTTTTCCCATTTGTGGCAAAGGATAAGTGTGTGTTGTGGTGTGTGTGGTTTTTTGTTTCTTTTTTGGGGGGTGTTAAGGCTGAGTTCACTCGTTCATCTTTTTGGATGTAGGTTTTGAAACCAAAAATAAGAGTGGATTTAAAACGAGGAGAAGCCTCAGTATTCCTCTGTTTTATGATCCATTCCTGGTTGTGGCTAATGTAATAAAAAGGCTATGTAAACACAGTGTGAAGTACATGTGTATTTGAAGAGAAAACGGTATTTTGCATGTTCTTTGTTTTACTTTTTTATTGTTTTATGCGCTTTCTTTCTCTTTGTGCTGCTTCATGCAATTTTATAGCGGAATGGCAGAGTTTTTTTTTCTTTGCAATCCCTATTGTGTCCCAAAGACACATTTTTCCATATAAAGCAATTGGATACTTTTAAATGCATATTTCAGTGCGTAAAAAGTAAGTGAAAAATCACCGACTTTAGGTTTGCTGCTTCTTCACAAAGAGCTTTTTCTAATGTAGTTAACATTGGAAGTGAGCCTGGCCATAAGGCCTCATTTACACGACTGATTTGGCGGTGGGGTCTCCCGACACGGATATGCGGCACGGGCGCTGGGCGTGGTCGTAGCGCAAGTGGGGCGTGGTTTGGGTTTGCCCCCACGCAAATTAGTAGGCAGGGGGAAAACCGTGCCGCCAGCCGCGCACCAACCGCGGCGATGCCCGCGGCCGCCGTGATGAGGACACCCTGTCAAAAATTGACAGGAGAGTTCTCAAACAAGCGCGGCAAGGCTGCGGCCCCAAAGCCGCGGCCAAACCCATGGTGTGTGAATATTAACGCGGTTTCCCATAGGAAACATTGTTAATAAACTGGGTGCGATTTGGACGTGGTTTTGGCTGCGGACACCGCGTCGGAACCCGCAGCCATAACCGCGTTCAAATCCGCCGTCTGAACATGCCCACAATATTAGTAAATTTTCTACCTGTAAACCTTGAGAAAAGTTCCTGGATAGGAATAGTTGTATTATGGTAAACTAGGCAATGGAAGACTTCACTCCTCTTCCCAGTCTTAAAACACATTGATATTTTTTCCCATATCCTCTGAAGCTGCTGTTGCAGAAATCAAACTGTTTGCTACAATAAAATACTATAAATTCACCAGCCTGGAGCCCAGCCTGCTGAATTTATAGAAAATTGCTGGTACTTGGGACAACATGTCAGAGAAGAGGCGCTGCCACGCCAGTTTTAAGGCGCATTAAATATACTGCGCCCGAATCTATCAACCTGTCATATGTGGGTTCATAAATCTGGTATGCCTTACATAGCATAGCACGTCTTAGGCGTATAGCGTATCCTAGGCGCATAACTTGGGTGCATTAAAATCTGCCGTACCTGGTGCAAACTACACCTAGTTTTGGCGTACAACTGTTCATACATAAAAAGAATAGTTTTGTCACAAAATGCACAAAAAAATGGCATATCCGAAATCTAACATGTCACTCTTGGGGGGTGGGGTGGGATGTATGAAAACTGTCTAAGTGTAAGACTTTCTGTGTTTCCCCTAGCAACCAACCAGATCGTTCCTTTTTTGAGAGCACTGTACGAAATGAAAGGGGAATGCTGATTGGTTGCTATGGGCAACAAAAAGTCTTAGACCAAGGCCGTTTTCATACATGTGGTCCCATTGGTGTTTGGTCTTTACAGGTTTCCAATGTTTGGAGGCTGTGTTCACCATGTGTTAGCCATATCCGCTTGCTATATGTGCTAGGAAGCTCTTGACACATATCTAAAAAATACTCAGTTTTTTGTCAGCACCCTGTATTTTTTTTTTTCCCCCATACGGAATAATATTGGCCTCCATTAGTCCAGATTATAGAGGGATAGGTTTTTTGTTTGTTTTTTTCCTAATATGGTATAGTGCACGAGTCTCTCCATTGAGGCATCCAAAAGAAGAATATATACCATGCAGTATGGTTTTTTTTTTTTTTTTTTTTTTAAATACATGGGAGCCTATGTATGACATACAGATTTCCGACTGATTCAGTGTCCAAATCAATCATGCGAACATATCCCAACCCATGACAGAAGCCTCAGAAAACCCTGCTAAGGGATCTATTCATGTAATATACACTGCTCAAAAACAGAAAGGGAACACTTGAGCAACACTGTTTAACTCCAAGTCCATCACACTTCTGTGAAATCAACCTGTCCAGTTATGAATCAACACTGACTGTGAATCAATTTCTCCTGCTGTTGGGCCAGTGACAGACAACATGTAGAAATGTTAGGCAATTAGCAGGACAACCCCTATAAAGGAGTGGTTCTGCAGGTGGTGACCACAGACTATTTTTCTGTTCTTATCCTTTTTGGCTGTTGTTTTGGTCACTTTTGCATTTTGCCATTGCTGCCACCCCTGGAGATAGCATGAGGCGGTGTCTACAACCAACAGAAGATTCTCGGGTGGTACAGCTCATCCAGGATGACACATCAATGCGAACTGTTTCAAGAAGGTTAGCTGTGTCTGTCAGGACAGTGGGCAGAGCATGGAGCAGATACCAGGAGACAGGCCAGTACAGCAGAAGACGTGGAGGGGACCGTAGGAGGGCAACAATCCTTCGGCAGGACTGCTACCTCCTCCTTTGTGCAACAGGGGGAGCAGTGCCAGAACCCTGCAAAATGACCTACTGCAGGCCACTAATATCCATGTGTCTGCTCAAATTGTCAGAAACCAACTCCATGAGGGTAGTATGTGGGCCCAACATAGTTTCATAGTTTGTAAGGCCGAAAAAAGACGAGACGTTCAGCCTGTTGTACTAAGGTGTTGATCCAGGGGACGGCAAACAACCCCACTGCGGTAGATGCCAATTGTCCTCATTTTAGGGAAAAATTCCTTCCTGACTCCAATCTGGCAATCGGAAAAATCCCTGGATCAATGACCCCCCTCCAGAATCCTAGTAACTATAACCTGTTATATTATTACGCTCCAGAAATGCATCCAAACCCTTTTTGAACTCCGTCAGTGAATTCACCATGACAATTTCCTCTGGCAGAGAGTTCCACAGTCTTACTGCTCATACATTAAAGAATCCCTTTCTATGTTTATGTAAAAACTTTCTTTCCTCAAGACGTAGAGGATGCCCACTTGTTCTAGATACAGCCCTGGGTATAAATAAATCTTGGGAGAGATCTCTATATTGACTTTGATGTATTTAAACATATTTATTATGTCCCCCCGAAGCCGTCTTTTCTCTAGACTAAATAACCCCAATCTTGCTAATCTTACTGGGTATTGTAGTCCACCCAGTCCTTTTATTATTTTTGTTGCCCGCCTTTGTACCTGTTTAAGCTCTACAATGTCTTTCCTGTGCAGTGGGGCCCTAAACTTTACACAATATTCCATGTGTGGTCTAACCAGTGACTTGTATAATGGGAGAATAATGTTCTCATCATGTGCCTCTATGCCCCTTTTAATGCACCCCATGATCCTATTTGCCTTGGCAGCTGCTTTGTCTATTTTAATCTTCCTAAGGCGGAGCTGCACTTCTTCCTGGGTTATACAAGAAACTTTTAAGTTGGAGTTTACCTCATCCCTCTGTTCAACAGGAAGCTCATCCTCCTCGGTAAATACAGTGGAGAAAAAAGTGTTTAATAGGTTTGCTTTTTTTCTCATCGCCCTCTACTGTCTCTCCCTCAGTATTTTTCAAAGGGCCAACATTTTCTGTTTTAATCTTTTTACTATTTATATAGTTAAAAAATATTTTGGGGGGGCGTGGCCTAGCATGCTGGCAGGAGGACGCACATTGTAGGAGCTCTGTGAGGGCCAGAACTTCGGAGAGTGGATACAGCTTTCAGACGCCCTCTAAGAGAGGCAAAAAGGGATCCAGGAAGACACCTGGCACCCCAGCACCGAGTGTGCCAATCAGGACCTTTTTTGAACCTCTAATGGACCGGCGAGATGATCTGAGGCCTGCGTCCTCGGGCCGGAGGGCGCCATCTTCCCCGCCGGGTCGTGTGGAGGCCTGCGACTCGCAGAGAGCAAGGGGCGGCACAGACGCTCACAAGATGCAATCGGGGACTGACCTGCAAGAGGGAGCGCAATCCCCGGGGCTGGAGACCCGACAATCGTTGAGCCCCTGCAGTTCCTCGGCGGAGCACGCGGACGCATCCCCGGAGCGCAGCACCTCCACGGGAGCGCCATCTATCCCGCTGAGGCGCTCACTCAGACACGAGGCACCAGAAGATAGAGCGGAGATAGTCGCCCGAGAGAGCAGGACAGAGGCAGGAGCGATGGGAGATGCCAGGACATCAGCCCGAGACATCTATCACCCGCCGCAGTCCCGCGCCCCGTCTGCAGTAGCAGCGGCCGCATCACCTGATCACCATGACGACGTGTGGGCGCCATCTTCTCCTTCAGACCGGAGCACGTCGCCGGCTAGTGAGCCTGCTGGGAGAGATCTGGCGGCACCCCTGAGACGTCGGCTGCTTCCTACACCACCGGGGTCGGAGGAGACTGGGCTCCCTTCTGGTAGTAAGTGCCCGAAGTTATCTGGGGGCTATGGACGACAGGGGGAAACCCCTGAACGGGGAGAGGAGGCTGAGCACATGACAACGGACTCGCCTCCATGCAGAGGACTCCCGGCGTATGTAACCCGGAGGGGGGAGCGCGGGGTGGATAAGCCCCTGCGAGAGGTCCAAGCTGACAGCCCCTGTGCTGGAGGGGTGGGCCCAGGTCGTGCTGTTGTAGGAGTTCTGAACTCTGGACCCTCTACTGTTCATAGCCCACTTCCGAGCCTACAGCCCAGAGAAGAACCTCTGCTGCCAGGGGGGTAAGGTGGCATGAGGGCCAATCTTATGCTCCCCCAGGCCCAGGTGACCTCCAGAAACTTTCACAGGAGACAGTCCCAGACCCACTTGAGGACGCTTTTCTTGAATGTGGGTCCCAGGCACTTTGGACACAGCAGGTGTCCCCTCCAGAAGGCCCTCGGAGGTGGCATGATGAGCCGGAGGCTGGGGCTCGCGGGGGTTTTGGGGAACGCCGGGCGACCTCCCCTGGAGTCGTCTACACCTCTTCTGAACATGAAACTTTGGCCGATGGCACCTCTGATATCACCAAAAATAGAGCGCTGTTGATCCTTAGAGATCACCCGGAGCTTCAGGCGATCTTAACATTTTTACCTACCAAAAATGACTTGGTGACTCTGGCAGCTGATATCAAACAAGAATGGCGCCGTGAACTGGGGGTGGTCAGAGGTGATGTGACCGCGCTCCTGTCCAGAGTGGAGTCCCTTGAAGCGTCGCATTCCTCAGCTCAGACATCTATACTAGACTTGCAAACAGCGCTTAAGTCACAGCAAATCTTCCAGCATCAGTTAGTAGATCAATTTGATGATCTAGAAAATAGAAATAGGAGGAACAATATAAGGATTAGGGGGCTCCCAGAGTCTGTTAAACCGCAGGACCTGACCCAGTCGCTACGTAAACTCTTCAATATGCTGTTGGGGAAAGCTCCCGATTCACATGTTGAAATTGACATAGCACATAGGGCTCTCCGACCTATGAATCCAGACCCTAGCAAACAGAGTGATGTAATCTGTAGGCTTCACTACTATGGCATAAAGGAGGATATAATGAAGAGGGCGAGACTGGCCCTGCACATTCTTTTTAAAGGAGCCAGGCTAGCCCTATTCCCTGACCTGTCTAGGCGCACACTTAGGCTCCGCGCAGCGCTGAAGCCTCTCTTATCCCTCCTACAAAATAGACGAATTGCGTACAGGTGGGGTTTCCCATTTGCCCTACATGTCAGGACGGAGGAGGGCACGGTCTCTTTCAGATCTCCGACGGATTTACCGGCGTTCCTTACTGCCCTGAAACTGCCGAGGGTTGACATACCTGACTGGGACGCGGCTGCGTCCAATGCCCCTCCAAGGCCATTCATGGCCACTTCTGTGCTCCCTGTGCGAGGCCCAGGGTTATTGGGACCCCCGAAGGAGCAGAGGCTATTCAGGTCACAAAGCGTGGTTTCCCGAATAGAAAGGGTAGAGGGGGCGGGGAGGCTCAGAGCTCTGCCTAATACGCAATGAGAGCTAAGTGTCCCACCTAATAGATCAGCCTGAAACCATGTTTCACATGCATAATGGATCGGGCTGCCGTCCTAGTTCTGGCCCCCCGATATACTCTCCCACAATTAGAACTTATTGCTCCAGTTGGCAACCGGGTGTCCCCTGCTGTAGTCCTATACAACCTGATTGGCTCAGATTGGGGAAAGGGCACAATAGTAGATAGTATAATAACTTAACGGATGGTTCCACTCTTTGATGCAAAGTTTCGAATTGTAAAGTTTCCATAACATGATAGGCCCCATGGATGACCTATCTTTACCTAGTTGCCTGAAGGTACCACTTTTAGGCATTTTGATTTGCTCCAACAGGGCTCCCTGTCCTCCCCCCGATAGGTGTTCTACGAACACTGTGTGTTTGTATTAAGCAGTGAGTGATTCTGCAAAATTTAGTTGTTTCTTTGCTGGCCTGTGCGTTAGTACTACAGGCTTTTACTCGCGATTATTCTATATTCCTCATTTTGTTGTTTTATTTACTTTCTACTTTTCTTGTTCAGACGCGGCTGATTGGATAGCTCCTCCCCATTTGCGGCTTAGACAGCTGGGTGCTTTCTGGTAGAATGGTGACATTTAAGATCTCCTCCCTCAATGTTAAGGGGTTTAATATCCCATAAAGGAGATCCCAGATCTTGTATAACATGCACAGACAGAAAACCCGTATACTCTGTATCCAGGAGACTCACCTGCTAGTGGGGCACCTAGACTCTTTCCAAAATAAGTACTTTCCCCTTTGGTGCTGCAGTAGCAGTTTGAATCAGAAAAGTAAAGGAGTGGCTATATTCTTTCACAAGGATCTTCAGGTTCAGATACTTGATATTAAAAAGGATGTAGACGCTAGATACCTCTTTGTTAACTGCGACATCGGAGGGACCACTTTCACAGTAGCAACCATATATGCTCCGAATCAGGGGCAGCTCACCTTTATGCAAAAAGTTCTGGACGAGCTGAATGTGTTTGCGCGGGGGAAAATTGTCCTATGTGGGGACTTTAACGTTGCCATGCAGCCTTGCATGGACACATCATCCGGGCGCTCCTCGGTCTCGCATCATAGATTGAATAAGATCCGTAGCCTCTTGCATGACATTCAGCTCTGTGATGTCTGGAGCTTGTTCAACCCAGGCGGACGAGAACTACACCGTTCTACTCGTATCCTCATGGAGGATATAGTAGGATAGATTATGTATTCCCTCCAACAATGCACTTCTATCTGAGGCGCACAACCCGTAGCATAGGTAATATACTCCTTTCAGACCACGCACCGGTATCATGCGAATTGAATATCCCACGTGCCATGCCCAAACAGTTTAATTGGAGGCTTAACGAATCGCTGCTCCATGACTCAGTTTGTGTAGCTGACCAAGTTGTTTGTTAGTGTCCTCTCACCGGACACGTCCTCACCTCAAGTGAAGTAGGAATCCTTAAAATGTGTCGTTCAGGGGGTATTGATAAAAAATGGGGCTCGCTTAAAGCGAGAAGCGGCATCCAAACTTAAAAAGCTGTTGGCCAGATTGGCGGAGCTTGAGAGCTTGCACAAGGGGACATTGTCCGACTCAGATCTGCGTGACCTCCTGCAGACAAAACAGGAGATTCTTCAGTTGCTGAACAAAAAGACGGCTAGGTTTCGGCAGGTTTGTGCCGGGAAATATTATGCCTGGAGTAACAAGCCAAGTAGGATGTTGGCCAGGTCCCTCCGTGATAAAAGGGCTGCTCTTTTTGTGCCTTCGATTAAGACTGGGGCGGGCAAACCGACGTTCTAACACGGGGAGATTTTGGAGGAATTTCAAAGATGATATTGGGAGCTCTATAACCTCCCCCCATCAGTCAGGGATACCGATCATAGGGATGGAAACCTGAGGGCCTTTTTAGAACGGGTACAGGTACCCAACTTGGATAGGGAACGATTGGAGGCACTTGAGGCCCCTTTTTCGAGACAGGAGCTGGAACAGGCCATTTCTGCCCTGCCATCTGGTAAGAGCCTGGGGCCTGATGGCTTTACAGCCAAATTTTATACGATTTTTACAGAGGAGTTGACGGACCCTCTCCTGTCCTCTTTTAACTCGGTCTCTGCCGCCCAGCCCTTTCCCTTCTCCTTCACTCAGGCCCACATTACGGGGATTCCGAAACATGGAAAAGATCCTATGTTATGCTTCAGTTATAGGCCCATCTCGCTACTTAATACGGATGCCAAGTTATACGCCAAGCTTATTGCCACCAGACTCAATGCTATTCTGGTGGATCTCATACATATCGATCAGGTTGGCTTTGTGCCAGGAAGAGAGGCTAGAGATAATACTTTAAGGACTCTCTCCCTGATTGATTATGCCCAGAAAGCCCAAGTTCCATTCATGCTGCTATCTATTGACGCTGAGAAAGCGTTTGACAGGGTGGATTGGGATTTTATGGAATCTGCCTTGTCAAACGTGGGGATTGGTCCGGTGATGCTGCAGCGCATTATGGCATTGTATAAAAATCCGTCGGCGCAGATTAGGGTCAATGGGGTATTATCCAGACCCTTTACATTCGCAATGGGACGAGGCAAGGATGCCCTCTATCCCCTATCTTATATGTGCTGGTAATGGAGTGTTTGATGCGAGCCATCATGGCGGATGGAGAGATCAGAGGCTTGCAGATTGGACATAAGCAAAATAAATGCGCGGCCTTTGCCGATGACCTCCTGCTCTATATCACACAGCCGGAAACCTCCCTGCCCGCCCTGATGGATCTCTTAGATAGATTTGGCAGGGTGAGCAACTTTAGGGTCAACTGGTCTAAAAGTGTAGCAATGAATGTAACCCTGGACCGAGGGGAGCTACAGGCGTTGCAGAACAGATTCATATTCAAGTGGGTGTCGGATCACTTCCCATACCTGGGCGTTCAGATCCCTCGGAACCTGGACAACCTCTTTCATTTGAACTTTGCCTCCCTCATCCAAACTATTAAGGGAGATTTGGGTAGATGGGACCGGAAGGAATTCTCCTGGTCAGGCCGCGTTAATATCATCAAAATGAATATTCTCCCGAGCTCCTTACTTGCTTCAGACTCTCCCATTTGGCTCTCCCCAACAGCCTCTTCAGAGATCTCAACAGGGTGCTTTGGGAAGTTTGTTTGGGGTGGTGCGAGGCCGAGGATTGCCAGAAGCATATTGATCCGACGTAAGGGTGAGGGAGAGTTAGCCCTTCCGGACGTGAAGCTATATTATGTAGCTGCGACTGCTGCCAGAGTGTTGGATTGATTTCACGCTAGGTCATCAAAATCGTGGGTGCAGCTTGAAGAAGCTATATACGGTGAACGACTGTCATTTCTGCCGTGGCTCCTGCCCCGTTTCAGGGACTTGAGATTATCTAGTTTGCCTTTAATCTCACGGGTAACTGTTTTTAGTGCTTAAAAAATATGGAGTGCAGTATAAATTGTATACCCCCGGGGGCCCACTAGTTCCAATCATAGGCAACCCTGACCTGCTGATCTCAGCTCCTTGCCTCCTATAACAGGAGGGCGTAGGGATGCGCCCCCTAGTGATAGGCAGCTTTACCAGAAATGCTGTGTTTAAGTCTTACAATGAGACTGTGGCGGTACAGAACCAAACTCCGAATGTCTGGCTGCAATACATGCAACTCGAACACTATTTTGACACCAATCGGCTTGGATTGGGGCTGGCCAGAAACCCCTCTGACTTTGAGACCCTATGTATGCAGCATCAGGCCCCAAGACATACAATATCTGTGATATACAACTTGTTATTAGATGTCACGTCACATGGTAGGCCGGTGTTTAGAGATAGCTGGAAGAAGGAACTAGGTATTACCTTCACTGATGAGGATTGGAGTAGAGCACACACTCTAGCGCATAAAACCTCAGTGTCTTGCCGCATACAGGAGCTTAACTACAAAATTCTATCAAGATGGTACCGAGTCCCCACCCTACTGCACACGATGTACCCAGCAGTTCCTGATACTTGCTGGAGATGCGGGAGAGAGCCGGGCAATATGACACATATTTGGTGGTAATGCGCAGATTTGCAACCATTTTGGCTCCGGGTAATCGAGATGATAGAGAAAATTACGGGTATACGGGTACAAAATGACCCACGGGCCCTCCTTCTCTCCATGTTGCCTATTCCGACAGAACTTTGAAGAGGGGGACTGTTGCTTTCTTCCTTTTGCAGCAGCCAGAATCTTAATTCCCAGGAAATGGAGGACCACCACAAACTCCGTCTCTAACAGAATGGTTCACAGAAATCTTTCATATACAGAAATGGAGAGTTGAGGTTGGAGAGTGATAATTCTCCTGATCGGTCTCTATAGGACATGGAGTGATTGGATGGCCTATGTTGGTTCTCCTGCGTTCCACGCGGCAGGTTGATATCAACCATAGCGCTCTGACCGGATTCTCCCCTTACCTGTCTGCTACTTCCCTGTCTCCAGATTAGGCTGCAAGAGAGGGAGTCTCATGGGTTACAGAATGTCGCCCTGCAGCCGCTCAGCTTATATTGAACCCTCAGCTGCGTCTGAAACAGTTTCATGAAAGTTTTGAATAGGTTTTAGACCTTAGGTTAATTTCCATAGGATGTTTTTTTTTTTTTTTTGGTTTTTCTTTTTCCTTCCTGCTCAGAAGCTGTCTCAGATCCGCTGCCGTGATGACCGTAGAGTTCTCAGATGCTGATGTGTTTGTAACCTTCCGCTCCACTGCGGGAACGCGGTACAGGTATTGAAAGCGTTTCGGCTGGGGAGGGGTTGGAGTAGTAAAGATATTGCTGAACACAAGACCCATGTATAAAAAGACTAAGATAACTCTTGTTACTTCTCCTTGTCTATTGCTCTGTTAACTGTTCTGGAAGGAAAGTTGATGTTCTTGAAAGGTTATAAGACTGTGATTGTTACTCTGCATACTTTACATTTTCTGTTGCTGTTGAAATAAAGCTTTTTGAAACAGAAAAAAAAAATATTTTGGGGTTAGTTTTACTTTCTATAGCGATATGTCTTTCAGTCTCCAGCTTTGCTTCCTTTATCTTTATTTTACACACTTTATTTTTTTCCCTATAGCTTCTTAGTGCCTCTTCACTACCCTCCTGTTTTAGTAGCTGAAACGCTTTCTTTTTGTTTTTTATTGCCTATTTTACATCCCTGTTGATCCACATTGGGTTTTTCCTGTTTCTAATTATTTTATTACCATAGGGTATGTACCTCTCACAGTGGTAGTCTAGGATGTTTTTAAAAATATCCCATTTATTATTTGCTCTGCCATATTTAAACACATTGTCCCAGTCAATACAGTTTAGGGCCTCCCTAAGCAGAATAAAATTTGCCTTCCTAAAATTCAGTGTTTTTGTGGCTCTTTGACAAAAAACTCTATTGAAGGATAAACGGAAATTTATTATATTATGGTCACTACTTCCTAGGTGCCTCTCAACCTGAACCTTTGTTACTCTGTCAGGTCTATTAGTCAATATTAAGTCTAGAAGGGCCTTTCCTCTAGTCGGTTCTTGCACCATTTGGCAAAGGTAATTATCATTAGTTATTGACAAAAACCTGTTTCCTTTATGAGAGCTACAGGTTTCAGATTCCCAATTGATGTCTGGATAGTTAAAGTCGCCCATAATAATCTCATTCTGATTAGCCGCCTTATCTATTTGCCTGAGGAGTACATCTTCCATGGGTTCTGTTATATTTGGGGGCCTATAGCAGACCCCTATTAGTATTATATTGTTACCCCCATGTATATTTACCCATAATGATTCCACCTGTTCATTACCTGTACCTATATCTTCCCGCAGTGTTGGCTTCAGACAGGATTTTACATAGAGACAGACACCTCCCCCCCCCCTTCCAGTCTTGACGACCCCTTCTAAATAGACTGTAACCCTGTAAGTTAACCGCCCAGTCGTAGCTCTCGTCCAGCCATGTCTCTGTTATCCCCACTATGTCATATTTTTCTTCAGCTATTAGTAATTCTAGTTCATTTATTTTGTTGGTCAGACTCCTGGCATTGGTTAGCATGCAATTAGAGATTTTTCAGTTTTTATTCCTTTCTCCCTGATCTTTTTAACTATTGCTACACCCCCTCCCTCCACTCCACCCCCTGATTTATTACTAATTCCCAGCTCTCTATCTTCACTATCTTGCACGCTATATGTGTAGTTACCCTCCCCCCAGTCCCTAGTTTAAATATTCCTCCAACTTCCTAGCCATTTTGTCCCCCAATACAGCTGCACCCTCCCCATTTAGGTGCAGCCCGTCCCTAGCATAGAGTCTGTAGCCAAGACAGAAGTCAGCCCAGTTCTCCAAAAACCCAAATCCCTCTTTCCTACACCAATTTTTGAGCCACTTATTCACCTCTCTACATCCACAAGTAATTGTTGTGCTTATAGCCCAACACCATGCAGGGTGACTGGAATTTGCCAGAGAAAACCAAGATTGGCAGATTCACTATTGGGGCCTATGCTCTTCATGAATGAGAGCAGGTTCACACTGAGCACATGAGACAGTCTGGAGACGCCATGGAGGCATTATCTTTGGAGGAATGCACAGCCCTCCATGTGGTAGCCAGAAGTACCCTGACTGCCATTAGATACTGGGATGAGGTCTCCAGACCTATTGTGAGACTATATGCAGGTGCAGTGGACCCTGGGTTCCTTCTGATGTATCACAGTGCTATTCCTCATATGGCTGAAGTGTGTCAACATGATGAAGACATTGATGCTATGGACTGGTATCCCTAGTCCTGAATCCAATCAAATGTATCTGGGACATCAAGTCTCGTTCCATCCACCAACGCCATATTTCACCACAGACTGTCCAGGAGTTGACTGTGGTTTAGTCCAGGTCTAGGAGGAGATCCCTCAGGAGAACATTCACCACCTCATCAGGAGAGTGCCCAGGCATTGTAGGGAGGTCATACAGGCATGTGGAGGCCACACACACTACTGAGCCTCATTACCTTGTCTTAAGGCATTTCTACTGAAGTTGGATCAGCCTGAAATTTGATTTTCCATATTGATTTTGAGCATCATTCAAAATCCAGACCTCCATGGGATATAAGTTTTGATTTCCATTGTTCATTTTTGTGTTTTATTGTTCTCAATACATTCCACTATGTAATGAATAAAGAATTGCAACTGGAATAGTTCATTCATTGAGATCCCAGGATGTGGTATTTTTACTGTTCCCTTTATTTTTTTGGGCAGTGTATATACAGTAAATTGATGTTTTACAGGAAAGCCAAATATGACCTGGACAAGCCCTGGTATCACGGAAAGGGTCTAAGAAACCAGACTACTGATCCAGCTCCAAATCTTAAAGGACTATTCAAGTTTTTTCCCTTTAGTTTATTAGAAACTGCTTGTAGGTACACAGTAGTGCTAGTAACTTCTCTTACCTGCAGCTGAATACAGGGTTTCTCACTGCTGCCACTTGGTCATGTGATCTGTACTCTAAATTGCTGAAACACACAGCATGGCTGACTGACCTGGAAGTGAGTCTCTCTGTGCTTTTCAATTGGAGGTTCAAAGTCAGAGAAATGTACTTTCAGCACCGTGTCTCTCAGCTAATCGGAGTGCAGGTCATGTGACCTAACAGACTGTTACGTTACCCAGATATCCTTTATTTAGCTGCAAAGTAAGCAAAGCTACTGGCACTTAAGGGTTGTCTCACTGTGAAGAGTAGCTTTCAACATGAAGAGAATGGTAAATGAATACTTTTTTCATATATATTAGTTTGTTGAAGAGATAAGAGAGATTTTATTTGCTCACAGGTGCTAACGAGTTTCTCTTGTTACCGTCCTGCTCTCCCCTTCTCTGCTGTATATCTTATTTGATAGCAGGGATTGACGTCACCACAGGTCGGCACACACGACTGCTGCAGCTTAAGAACATTGTGTTATCTCTAAGAAAGGAGTATAAGGCTATGTTCACACGATGTATTGCAGTGCATACACTACGCACCGCAATACATCGTGTGTCTCGGGAGCTTGCGCTGGTCAGGACGTACTCCCGTGGCGCAGAAGGGGGCGGCAGCCTTCCGGCCCCATAGACCTGTATTACTTCCGGCGCTTTCGCGACATGTCACTTATCTCCCCTCACATACAATACAATCGTGTTGTACGAGCAGGGAGAGGAAGCGTAATCCATAGTTCTCTATGAGAACTATGGATTACCGTAATTTCGGCGCACATCTCGCCCGTATTAAAGCGCAAATACGCAGCAAAATGTGTGCCGAAATTATGCCGTGTGAACATACACCAAGGGTATGTTCACAAAGCTGATTTTGACGCGGTTTTCGAAGCGGTTTTTGAAGCATTTCCGCTCCCAAAACCTTACCTGAAATGCGCTTCTTCAGAAGAGGTTATAGACGCGTTTTTGGACAAGGTTTTCAACACTGTTTTCGGCCATACAAATTAATAGCCAGGTCAAAAAACACTCTAAAAACTCGTAAAAAATTGAGTTGAGAAACGCGTCTAAAACACGCTTCAAGAATTGACATGACACTTGTTTTTCAGCACCCCAAAACGGCTTCCAAATAAGCACGTAAAAACCTCATGTGTGAACTACAACACTGTTTTACATAGGAATCAATGAAATGAACTGGGGGTGTCCAAAAAAGCCATGTGAACATACTCTAATTGCTTTTATTAACTTTGAGCTCTGAAGCTCTCTGCTCTATAGATGAGATCTCCCTCTCTCATGTCAGTGCCATTAGAAGAGCTGTGAATACAAGGCTGATATGCTAATCACTGTTATGGAAGCACCCACAGTCTAACCAGGAAGAGACAGCATGTATGAATACGAGCATGGTTAGACAACCCCTTTTAAAGCAATGTCTAGTGAAATTAATCAGGACAAACACAAACCATGTATGTAAGTTTGTACTTGGTAAAACAGTATTTTCCTCTCGGGAAGGTGGTTTAGGCTGCTTCCAGTGAAGATAACCTTATTAGCAATAAAACAATAGTGTATGCTCATTTCGTGTGAGTCTTTGTTTAGATAGATCACAATGGGTTAAGAAACCTCCCTGATGAAGTTTTTATAGCAGAGCTTTAACGCTGTACTTATTCCCAGCTGTCAGATCTAAAGTTCTTTTATGTGCGGCAATCGTTATCACGTTTTATGACCATTCTTGGATGCTTATTAGTTCCATTTTTGGCGTCTGATTTGAGTTAATTTAATCTTTTGGAAGGCAATGGGAGCCGCGCTGATTATTGTGCGTTTTCCAGGAAATGCTCCATTGGTAAGAAAATTGGTCTGGAACTAGTCAGAGTCTCCAGGAGAATACTACAAATTTTAAGCTACTGCAATTAAGCTATCTGCTACTATTGTGTGACTGACAATCTCTGTGCAAGAAGAATGAATGAAAGTTGATAACCTGGCCCACAAGAACGTTGCAGGCTGTGATTTCCAGAAGTTTGAAATCTCATTGAATAATCTTTTCTTAGTGAAGACTTTGCTTCTGACCGAAATAAACACAACTCATTTACAGAAATACCCGCTGCCGTGCTTGCACTTGCCACGTCTTGTTTATGAGAAGCCAGTGGCCAAAAATAAGTTGGCGGCGGAAAAATCTAATTGATCATATTTGAAGACGCTCAGGATGTCGGATGTATATTTGTAGCTTTGAATCTTTCTTTGTGCAAAGTGCCGTAACCTCAGTTTGTAGATCTAGCTCTTAAAGGGAAAGTGTCATCAAAAAGTGACTTATTGTTTAACTCACATTTTTATGTTAAACACAATTTTTAGGATTTTTTTTTTTTAATTTTCCATATCACTTTCAGTATTTTTTTTTATAATTCTTAAGTCCTGTAGTTTTCACTTTGGCCCCTAGGCCTAATAATAGTCTGACACTTCCTGTTCTGTTTAGAGAGCTTTTCAGCAGTCTGCTCATTATCAGTAAAAGCAGGGTCACACTGAAAGGAATCACCATTGTGTAAGGATAACACAGGATCCACCAGTCACAAGAGGAGATGTCACAGCTCCCTCTCTCCCCTCCCTTCACAGTGAAAACTCTCCTAAAGAAGTCTATGGGACAGAATCTGTCTTCAGACTCCTATGTGCATGAAGCTGCTGTAAAGTATCTCTCTGACTGCTGTTAAAGGGGTTTTGCCACGATGTAATGTTGACGTGGGATTACGTGTCGTCCTTCTGCATGTACAATACGGTCATATTGTACGCGCGGGGAGATAAGTGAACACGTCGATTGTTTGCGGCGATTACGCGCCGCGAACAATGCATGTTAATGGGGTCGGCGGGCTGCTGGCCCCCCTGTGCATTGGGAATACACATTGATCAGCGCGACTCCCAAAACACACGGCGTATTGCGGCGCGTACTCTACGTGCCGCAATTACCCCGTGTGAACATACCGTTAGGCTGAGGGAACAGGGAAAAGCCACTGCAGCTGGGGGAGAGGAGTCCATTGTATGGTAGTCAATGATTAGAAGAAAACCGCTCACCTCCTCCAACATGCAGCAGACGCACTGGTGTAGTGCTATGGCCAAGTTCTCAGCACGGTTCTGGGCGCCACCCCTCCTCAATTCAAAAATGCAATAAGTAATGAACCAGCGTGTAAACTTTCTCCAAAATAATGCTCTTGCAGGGCTTCTTAAAAACATCGATCAAGCTTGCACTGGGAGTCTCTCGTTTGTATACGGCATAACTGCTGTGATCTTTTAACATGACTTTAATGTAATAAATTTGGATGTTTTTAAGAAGCCCTGCAAGAGCATTATTTTGGAGAAAGTTTACAAGCTGGTTCATTACTTATTCCATTGTATGGTCTCCCTATAACTGACCCTGTAACACTGAACCTGCAGCTAGTTCATGCTGCCCGTCATTGGGATAGTATAATGTAGCTCGCAGGTTTCCTTTTAGGTGATGGTCTATCTTTTACACCATGTCATTTTTAGTTTCAACCCTAGATTTAATGATGATTTGACATATAGGATACTCTAATACATTACTCTAATACCATAGGAAGCTACAGTTGAAACCGGAAGTTTACATACACTATATAAAAAGACACATATGCTTGTTTTTCTCACGTTCTGACATGAAATCAGGATAAACCTTACCTGTTTTAGGTCAATTATGATTCCCAAAATGTATTTATATTTGCCAAATGCAGAATAATAGAGAATTTTTAAGGCATCTTTATTACTTTATGCAAAGTCAAAAGTTTACATACATTAGGATTACTATGCCTTTAATTAATTTGGGACAGCCCATATGATGAATGATGATTCAGGTCTTTGGAAGCTTCTGGTAGGTTTATTGGCATTATCTTAGTTAATTAGAGACACCTGTGGATGTATTTTAATTCACATCAGAAACACACTGCTTCTGTCTGTAACATCATGGGAAAGTCTAAAGATATCAGCCAAGATCTCGGTAAGAGAATTGTGGACTTGCACAAGCCTGGACCATCCTTGGGGGCAATCATCTGTACAAACAATTATACGCAAGTACAAACAAGATGTCTAGCCATTATACCGCCTGGGAAGGAGACGGGTTCTGTGTCTCAGAGATGAACGTGTTTTGGTCCGATCTGTGCATATGAACCCAAGAATAAAAGCAAAAGACCTTTTGAAGATGCTGGCGGAAGCTGGTAAGATTGTGTCATTATCCACAGTGAAACGAGTGTTGTATCAACATGGACTGAAAGCGCAGTCTACCAGGAAGAAACCATTAGTCCAAGAGAAACCTGTAAAAGCCATATTGTTCCTGTGTGCATCTGCAAACATTAAAGACCTACACTTTAGGAGACCTGTCTTGTGGTCTGACGAAACCTAATGATCATTGTTACGTTTGGGGGAAAAAGGGAGAAGCTTGGAAGCCTAAGAACACCATCCTAACTGTGGAACACGGGGGTGGCAGCTTCATGTTGTGGGGTTGTTTTGCTGCAAGAGGGACTGGTGCACTTCACAAAATAGATGGCATCATGAGGAAAGAAGATTATGTGGCAATACTGAAGCAACATCTCAAGACATTAGCCAGGAAGTTAAATCTTGAGCAGAAATGGGTCTTCCAGATGAACAATGACCTGAAGCATGCTGCCAAACTGGTTACAAAATGGCTGAAGCATAACCAAGTCAATGTTTTGGAGTGGCCACCAAAAAGCCCTGATCTCAATCCTATTGAAAATTTATGGGCAAAGCTGAAAAGGCAGGTGCGAGGAATGCGACCTACAAACATGGCTCAGTTACACCAGGAGGAATGGGCCAAAATTCCTACCAACTATTGAGGTTTTTGGAAGGATTGGCCCAAGTCATACAGTTTAAGGTCAATGCTACCAAATTCTAGTGTATGTAAACTTTTGACTTTGCAGAAAGTAATAAAAATGCCTTAAAGGGGTTGTCTCGCAACAAGGATTGCTTTTTATGTTAAAGATCTTGCAAAAACAAGTCACTTTGCAATATATGTCCACTAACAGTGTCCTGCCTATTCTGAGATACCTCCTCTTGTATAGGCTGCATCAGCTCCTTAGGTCGCTATAGCTACAGACCTGTTCAATCTCTCATATTAGGCTGCCAGCACTGGTTGCTATAGCCACAGACCTGACTTCTACTGCAGCCTAGTGGAATCCAGTAAACACGCCCCTGAATTCAAAATGAAACCAAGAAAACAGGACGAATCAATGTAGTGAGACAACCCCTTTAAACATTTCTTTCTCATTATTCTGGCGTTTGGCAAATGCAAATAATTTTGGTTCCTAATTGACCTTAAACAGGAAGGTTTATTCTGATTTCATGTCGGATAGTGAGAAAACATGCAGATGTGTCTTTTTATATAGTGTATGTAAACTTCTGGTTTCAACTGTTCATTATTTTTTTTTTCCTATCTGGACAACAGACACCACTGCGAAAACCCAACTGGACCCATTGTACTCAATAGGGTCCATTGGGCGGCGATAGTGTCCGTTCTGAAACAAATTATTTTGTTTCCCTTTATACCTTTGCACAAGAGGTATCGACCCGAACCTCTGATGTGAACCAAGCTTTAATTGGCAAACATGCCAAAGTTTCATGATAAAAAAAAATTGAAAATACAATAAAACAGGGATAGCATGTAATGCACAAGAGTATGATCATCACTGTCCTATGACGTAACATCATGTTGATTCTAGGTCTCACATGGTCTTTCTGTCCGTGTATTAAGGATGTCTGAACACTTCGTCATAGGGTGTTGCATAGTAAAACTGGTACCCTGTTTCCACGAAAATAAGACAGTGTCTTGTATTTAATTTTTGCTCCTAAAGACCAGCTAAGAACAAGAATTCACATTTATTGTTGAACAAAAAAATCAACGTGTATTATTATACTGTAGTGATTTCATCACAAACATCAGCAGCCAAACTCTGAATTGTATAAAAAAAAAAATGCACTACGTCTTATTTTCGGGGAAACAGGATATATGGGTTGCACTGCTTCACATGTTAATCACTTGAGTCTCAGTTCAGCATTCACTGTCTCAACATAGGATCCATATATTCACTTCTCGTGTAAATAATCCTTTTTCTTTATTTTTCAACAAATAACTAGAACATGACATAAAACTCTTTCAAATGTGCTTTAGCATCGCCAAATGAGGCTTCCATAATATCAAAATAGTAACAGTCTTACTTTATACGCAGAGTTCATGTTTGTCCGATAAGAAGCACAAGTGCATAAGGCTATGTTCACACTGCGTAATTTCGCCACGCATTTTGTCGCATATTTGCTCTTAATACACGGCGAGCTGCACGCCTCAGTTACGGTAATCCATACCTCTCATAGAGAACTATGGATTACGCCTCGTCCCCCTGCGCGTACAATATGATTGTAATGTACGCGCGGGGAGATAAGTGACATGCCATTTATTCGCGGCGATTACACGCCGCAAGTAATGCATGTCGATGGGGCCGGTGGGCTGCCGCCCCCTCTGTGCTTCGGGAGTGCGCGCTGATCAGCGTGACTCCCAAATCACCCGGCCTATTGCGGCGCGTGCTGTATGCGCCGCAATTACGCCGTGTGAACATAGCCTAATGGTGCGTTTACACGGCAAAGGACAAAAACGGCTTTGTTTTGACCTCAGCAGAACCGTTCATTACAGCTTGTTTTTGGACTGGTTTTGACACAAAAACCGGTTAGTTTTTCTGTGGTTTTGGTTTTTTGAACAGTTTTTGTCACTAATTTTGTCCAGGTTTTTTCAGCGGTTTTTGGACCGTTTTTCAAGCTGAAAAGTGTACTAAGTGCAAAAGTATTCCTGATTGGTGCAAGAAACTGTAATTTTTATTTTTTTATCTCCACTCAGTGGTCACTCCCTGAGATTCCAGTGTCTCAGCAGGACAGTGATTGTGTGCGCTCCAGGCTCTTTTTTTAAAAAAAATAATATAAAATGCGTTTCTCCACTATTCGACAACTGTGGTGACATGTATGAGTCCTCTTCCATCAGAAACTGGAAATGGTTTGCAGGACCTTCCTGTGTTTATCGGAAAATTCATTCAGGAGAGACTGCGAACTGTTTTTTCTATTGAAGTCTATGGGGGAGCGTTGCTTGCAGGTTTTCAGACGGTTTCTAAAACTGCAAACCGTCTGAAAAACAGACCAAAAACCCTTGCCGTGGGGACATGCCCTAAGGCCGTGTTCACACGGCTTATTCAAGCCGTAATTGCGAGCCGGTATTGCGATCGCAATTCCGGCTTGAATAAGGGGCGGGGGCGCTGCCCGCCGGCCCCATAAACTTGCATTATCCACGGCACGTATTGCGCCTGGATAATGTGCAGGTGACTTTCTCCCCGCCCGGCGGATTCGCCGGGCGGGAAGGAGCGACGGAATCTACTGTTCTCTATGAGAACTGTGGATTACCGTAATTACTGCGACGGATTTGAGCCGTACTGCAGCGCAAATCCGTCGCGCAGTATGGCTCCAATCCGCGGCGAAATAAGCTGTGTGAACGGCCCCTAAGGATTTGCAGCCGTATTTACGGCCGCAAATCCGTTGTGAAATCAGTTACAAACAAGTAACTGGCCGTTTTACTTTGATTTTAATGGGAAATACGTGTCGTCATTCAGACGACACTCATTTCCGTTCCGGATTGCAGCCGCAAAACGGTCGGAAAAACAATGTACATGTGAATTATTTCCTGACGTATTCACCACCTATAATGAATGTGGATGGTGAATCCGTCGGGACATCAGTTCCAAATACGTGCCACACTTAGTGGCACTTATTTGAAACTGATTTTCACCTGATCGGCAATCCGATGTAAATACGTTCTGAAATAAGCCGTGTGAACATGGCCTATCTGTTTTAACAGCAGCAGCAGTGAGTCTGCTGGTAACTGGACACTGTTTTACTGCAAAATACCACATTATTGTAACCTGATTTCTGGGCTGGCAGCTTTATATGTGTTGTCTTGTATGTACAAGCTGCCTAGTACTTCAAATTACCAGCTTCCCTTAAAAGGGGTTGTCCAGAAAACCAAAAATGAAAAAAATTGTCAAGTTGCTTGCCTGAGTCTTTATTCATTTCCTTGAAATGCTTTCTCTGATTTTCTCCATTTCCAGTGCTTTGTGTTGCTTTTCTTCTCTGCACCTAAGCGACGGCTTTTTCTGTTTGAGATGATTCTCTTTGCCTTGTAACACTACAATTCCCAGAGTCATTTGCTGTGCTTTGTCCATTATCAGCCGTGCCAGTGCAAACCCGTTTCTATCCTCATGTTGAAAGCCTTGGGCGGTAGGACTGAAGAGGTTACCTTTTGGTCACCTGATCTCCTAAGCTTGAAACAGAACTGATCTCCTGGATCTAGAACTGCTGAGCTGTCTGATGGCAAACAGCTGATGCGGGAACCGTGGGAAGCCCACAAAAAATGCAATCAAAGTATATAATGAAGTGCCTAACTTTGATAGAGGTATTCTGAAGAGCATAACTTTTTTTTATTTCCCACTGTCAGAACCTTTAACGCAGCATTGAGCCACAGTTCATTGTTTATGGCCCACATCTGGTTGGTGTGGTTAAAGGGGTTGTTTCAGTACATCAATTCATCTCACCTCAGTCCAGTTTTCTCTGTTTCATTTTTGAATTCAGTGTTTACTGGCTACTACTGGGCAGCAGTGACGAGCTGCTGAGGACAGCAGGACTGTAGCTATAGCAACCAGCACTAGCAGCCGAAGGGAGAGATCGAACAGGTCTATAGCTATAGCAACCTTAGGAGCTGATGCAGCCCATAAAAGAGGGGATATCTAGGAATAGGTAGGATAATGTTAATGGACACATATTGCAAAGTGACTTGTTTTTGCAAGATCTTTAACATAAAAAGCAATCCTTATAGTGAGACAACCCCTTTAAGTAGTTAATGGTTGCACAGTTTTACAGGTAAATGCAGTTCTTCCTGCAAAACCACACCGCCATTAAGAATTTTAAGTGTGGTGATTTGCAGTAAAGGTACACATGGCCCTAAATTTGGGCTTTACATTGGAACTCACCATTACTACATTTTTTTTGTTTTGTTTTACACACAGCTGTTCTAGCTGAGTCCACCCTAAAAATGCTTGTATTACTCCAATGCAGAACAGCAAAGACCTACAGTCACTAAAGCAAAAAAAATGTCCTCCTCATTACACCCATTACATTACATTTGTAGAGCGCTTCAGCCTGCGACTCTGCAGTCAGATAACATTTGCTTTCTGGCAGCTGTACAGAAAAACATCTTTACATTTCTAATAATAATGGCCACATCTTGCCGTTTTACTGCAATGTTTTAATGTACGACTGAAAAGCCTCTATTATGGAGAAACCAGAAAGCTGTAATAAAAAGGTACGTGTTATCCTAATGTCTTAATGGCTACATCATGCATCGTGTGAGTGTGGATGGTAATGAAAACATTTGGCTTTATTTATGGCTTGTGTCCCTACTACTATACTTTTATGTTTGTGGATAGAACGCTTGTTTTTCCTGTTTTGGAAGATGATTGACTTGTCTCTTTTACAACTGCACACAGGGTGACGTGCAAGCAGTGGAAGAACTTCTGAAGAGTGGAGCAAACCCAAATGTTAAAGACCACGCTGGATGGACACCTCTGGTAACTCTTCTGTTGCATTTATCTTACAACAGGTATTCCCATCTCAGACCTAGTGAATGGGTGCTCTTAATACAGTCAAGCACACTTCCTTCATGTCACAGGGCAGATCCACAGAGACCTCTACATTTTTATACACTGAAATAAATTCACTTTACAGCCCCCCCTCCCTCCCTCCTATACATTGAGGTCAGGGAAGTGCACACATCATCTATCAGCTGTATTGGCCATTTAGAGAAATTATGCTGCTGAATAGAAGACACTATAAAAAGCATTTCCTCCTAGTTCTCTACAGCCTGTCTAATTCAATGAATAAGCAGCTCAGTCTGTTTTTAGCATACAGTATCTCTCAAAATTGAGTACACCCCTCAGTTTTTGTATGTTTCTTTTTATATCTTTTTTCATTGGACAACACTGAAGATATGAAACTTTGATACAATGTAAAATAGTCGGTGTACGGCTTGTATAAAAGTATAAATTTAGTGTGTTCTCAAAAAAACTCCACACACAGCCATCAATGTCTAAGCCGCTGTCAACGAAAGTGGGACAAATTGTGCCCAGTTTGTCATTTTTCCCTCCGTAGTGTCATGTGATTTGTTAGTGTTACAAGGTTTGAGTGTGAATAGGGAACAGGTGTGTTAAATTTGGTGATATCGTTATCACATTGTCTCATACTGGTCACTGAAAGTTCAACATGGCAGCTCATAGCAAAGAACTGTCTGATGATCTGAAAAAAATAAAGACATAAAGATGGCCTATAAGAAGATTGCCAACATCTTGAAACTGATCTGCAGCACGGTGACCAAGACCATACAGTGGTTTAGCAAGACGGGTTCCACTCGGAACAGGCGTCACCAAAGTTGAGTGCACGTGCTCCACAGAGATGGTCTTTTCAAGATAGATGTATGAGTGCTGCCAGCATTGCTGCAGAGGTTAAGAGTGGCAGTGTGCCAGTTAGTATTCAGAGCATACTGCGCACACTGCATCAAATTGGTCTGCATGGCTGTCGTCCCAAAATAAAGCCTCTTCTAAAGATGATGCTTAAGAAATCCCACAAACCGTTTGCTGAAGACAAGCAGACTAATGATATGGATTAATGGAACCATGTCCTGTGGTCTGATCAGCCCAAGATAAATTTGATTTGGTTCAGATGGTGTCAAGGGTGTGTGGCAGCAACCAGTTGAGGAGTACAAAGACAAGTGTGTTTTGCTTGCAGTCAAGCATGATGGTGGGAGTGTCATGGTTTGGGGCTACATGAGTGCTGCTGGCTTTGAGGAGCTACAGTTCATTGAGGGACCTATAAATGCCCACATGTACTGGGACATACTGAAGCAGAGCATGATGGCCTCCCTTCGGAAACTGGGCCAAAGGGCAGTATTGCAACAGGAGAACGACCCCAAACACCCCTCCAGGACTACCACCACTGCCTTGCAAAACAAAACGACGGTAAACGTCCCTAGACCAAAACCCTATTGAGAATCTGTGGAGCATCCTAAAACATAAGGGTCCACCAGCTCTGCAGTGTTTTCATGGAGGAGTTGAAGAGGATTCCATTGGCAACCTGTGAAGCTTTAGTGAACTCCATGCCCAAGAGAGTTAAGGCAATGCTGGAAAATAATGGTGGCCACACAAAATATTGACACTTTGGGCACAATTTGCACTTTTGATGCCAGTGGTTTAGACATTGATGACTGTGTGTTGAGTTATTTTGAGAGCACACTAAATTTACACTGTTATACAAGCTGTACACTGACTACTTTATATTGTGTCCAAGTGTCATATATTCAATGTTGTCTCATGAAAAGATATTCTACAATATTTACAAAAATGTTTTGTGAGATACTGTATGAACAGAATATTCCATAAATCCCTGATAGATAACGGTCTCTTCTGGGAAGTTTGATCCCTTACCCTGTTTTGCCAATTCAAAGTGGTTGGTATAGAAGAAGATTTGCAGCTTTCTACATTTCCTGTTCATAGAAGTTATGGAAATAGTCATGTATATGTCCTGTCATGGACACAGTTGGTGGATCCTCTGAGTCACCGCAAGAGATGACTTTAAACCACACCAGGGAGCGTAATGTAAGGAGTCCCCAGTATTCAACAGAGCCTGCAGCAAGGTGGGCTGGGCTTGACAGCGGGAGAATCTCGGGTCGCTACTCCTGATGTGGCCACTTGCAGTGACAACTGAGGTGCAATGAGGTACAGAAGAAGCAGGCAGAGGCATACTCGGGTCACTGGCGAAATGGTCCGGACAGGCGCCAGGAAGAACATATACAGGTCACTCGCGGAAAGGGCATACGGCAGGCAGGGAATAGTCAAGGTTCAATAGCAAAGAGTCAGAATCCAAGAAACGCAGAACAAAGGCAATAGCTCAAACTAGCAAAAACACACCATTGAACTGGCAGGAAGTGATGAGGAAGTGAGTTAATTAGGAGACCTATGGCCAGTGACTGGTGGTCAGCGGTGCGCTGGCTTTCAAATCTTAAAAAGCCGGCGTGCCCTCCATAAGGAAAGAGTTCATGCACGCTGGCCCCAGACAGACGAGGAGCTGAACAGGATTGAGGAGAGGTGAGTATCGTCCAGGATGGGAAAAATAGATAAAAGCGCATCTGCAGTTCAGAGCAGGGACTGTGACCCACTTCATGACAGTACCTTCCACCCCCCCCCCCCCCTCCCATCTAGCCCTCTCTTCCTCCTAGTCTGCGAAAGATTAAACCTTTGAATAAGGTCAGGGGCATCAATATTTTTCTCAGGTTTCCAGGATCTTTCTTTGGGCCCAAATCCCTTCAATTCATTTATCTCTGATGAATTTTTCAGACAGGTTTCCTGGACCATTTAGATGTCTCCAGATTTAGCTTGCAATAGAAGTCATCTCCAGTTTTTGCAAAAAGCGGTTGAGGACCAGTGGCTTAAGGAGGGAGACATGGAAGGAATTCAGGTTCCTCATGGATGTAGGCAAACGAAGTTTGTAGCAGACTCATGTGATGTGTCGTTGAACCGGAAAAGGTCCAAAAAAGCATGGGCTAAGCTTGAGGCTGGGAATCTTGAGGCGGATGTACTTAGCTGACAGCCATGCTTTATCTCCGGGATGAAACATGTACTTTAGTCCGAGATGATGCTTGAAAGGAAAAGCTTCAGGTATCTTGTCAAATACGAGAAATTGCTTGAACTTTGGAGTCAACAGTTGGATTATCTGAGGTAGTAGGCAGCGGAGGAGGGGAAGATGTTGACAGCAAACAATAAAGCAAGGAGAAGCAGCTGCAGATTTGGAATCAAGGTAGTTATATGAAAATTTGGCCTAAGGGAGTAAATCAGCCCAATTATTTTGACGGGACGAGACAAAATGGCAAAGATAATTTCCGAGGACTTGAGTCACTCTTTCAACTTCCCCATTGGATTGCGGATTAAGGATGATAGGCTGACGAGAAATGCAGAGAAGAGCAGAGTGCACGCCAGAATTTGGAGACCAACTGTACCCTATGATCAGACACCATATTGAGAGGGAGACCATGCAAAACGATTAGGTGCTGAAAGAAGTGGGAGGCAAGTTGAGTTGCTGTGTGCAGACCTTGAAATGGTACAAAATGAGATCTTGGAGGAATGGTCAGTGAACACCCAATTGACTGTATAAAGAGAAGAGGGCAGTAAATTCGTAATGAAGTCCATAGTAATATGGGTCTAAGGTTTCTTGGATATAGGTAGGGGTTGTAGTCCAGAGGGTTTAAGATGTGAGGTTTCATTATGGACAACGAACAAGCGAGAACAAAATCTTTGACATCTTAAACAAGAATAGTCCACCAATAGTGTTGAGACATCCGCCACAAGGATTTTTGAATTTCCGGGTGACCAGCAAGATTAGATGAGTAGCCCCATTGTGTGAGTGCATTGGAGGTCGATGGGAGCTGTGACCTAAAGGCGTTATGGAGAAATTATATGCTGCGGATTGAAATAGAGCCCCGCAGTATCTGAGGCTCAAGAGAGGGCATCAGCTTTGACATTCTGCTCCACAGGCCTAAAGTGTAGCAGGAAGTCCAATCTAGAGACAAAAACAGACCATCTAGCTTGTCGGGGATTTAACCGCTGACAGACTGGAGATATAAAAGGTTCTTATGGTCCGTGTAGATACTCACCTTGGGACCATCTCATTCCAAAAGATGGCGCCATTCCTCTAAAAACAGTTTAAATGGCCAACAATTCGCAATCCCCAATGGTATAGTTTCTAGCCGCAGAGTAGAAGGTTCTAGAGGAAAAGCCAAATGTGACACTTACCTTCAGGAGACTTCTGCGTGAGTACTGTTTCAGCTCCCACAGATGATGCATCAGCCTGTAGGAAGAAAGATTTAGCTGGGATCCGGTCAAGTTAGAATAAATACTGTGGCAAAAGCGGGTTTAAGATGGGCAAAAAACGTTTTCAGCCTCGTGTGATCAGAGCTTGGGGTTGCGATTTTAATTGGATTGAGCCGCTATTGGCACCACATAGCATGAGGTGTAAATAGTCAAGCGAAAATATTGCGGCTAATCGACACACTCGCAAGACATTAGCCTAAAGTCCCAAAGATGGGGGCCACAGGAGGACTGCTGAGAGTTTTGCTGGATCCGTCTGTAGACTGTTCCTTAGGAAGAGCAGACTGGTTTGTTTTAAATTTTTCTCAAGCTTGGCAAAGAGATGGATAGACGGTAGGTGTCGTAGAACCAAGTGCACATGGTTACAATTAGACTTTAGGTCCAGAGAGAAAATCAAGATGTTATCTAGGTAGACCACCACACAAGTGTACAATAAGTCACAGAAGATCTCATAAACTAAATTGGTAGAAGAGATAATCAGAGGCTTAAAGGGGTTGTCTCAATATAGCCAACACAAGGTTCTTGCTTTTTATGTAAAGATCTTGCTAAAACAAGTCACTTTGCAATATATGTCCTAATCAGTGTCCTACTACCTATGCCTAGATATCCCTCTTCTTGTATGGCTGCATCAGCGCCTCAGGTTTTTTTCGCTATAGCTAAAGACCGTTTACTCTTCTCACTGATAGGCGTTTGGCCAACACTTGTTTGCTATAGCTACAGACCTACGCTTCTACTGCTGCCTAGTAGAAGCCAGTAATCCACGAGCCCCTCGAATTCAAAGAGTGAAACGCAAATACAGGACTGATGATGAAACCACGGATGAAACCTTCGGATGTAGTGACGAAACAAACCCTTTACACAAGGACGAGTAAAGAAGACAGTTACTGGACACCAGAGACGAATGTATGCTGTTTCCAGTGGTGCCAGAAGTCAGGAAGGCAGAAACTTAACAGCAGACACCAGGTGAGCTGCTGAATGTGACTGGCATGGTCAGGCGAAGAGAGGATCTTCTTCTAGGGTCACCTATCCCAAGAACCCTAGGTGCTGGAGTTTCACACTGACAAACAGAGCAGTCCTCACGTCTTGCCACCATAAGTATGGGAACCTAGAGGTATAAGTAAACGTGAGCAGGAGCATTCTATCTTGGACAAGTGAGTTTGTCACTTGCATGGGCTTATCATGAAAAACTGGTGGTGGAAGCATTCGAGGTCTTTGAAAAACTGGTGCGAGACGAGGAAGTTTGGTGGAGTTCTAGTTGCCTCTTGGCGAAACGGATATCAATTCTAGTGGCCAATACAATGAAAGGGGGTCTCCAAGATGATCCGGAGATCCTCGACACATCCAGCCCATCCTTCATTCTGCCAGCAAGACCCTCCCAAGAGGCTGCTACGAGAGACTCATCATACCAGGCTAAGTCAGCGGACAACCTGTAAAACTGGATGGTGTATTGTCCCATACACAAAGCCGAGATGACACAGAGGAAGAAGTGCGCCAGGTTCCTCAAACACCATGCGGAAGACCTTCAGAAACTCCTGCAGATTAGCCATCAATGAATTCCACTACTCCAAACGGCATGCCCTGCTCACGAGAGAGCAGTACTGATAATTAAACACCACCTTGCCGATCCGTAAGGGAACTGGGTGCGCCAGGACATCAAAATGGTGGTATAGACTGTTTAAAAACCGCAGCATGGTCGTGAGGGTCCAATGTTGATGGCAGTGGCCGGTACAGACCAGTGCCAAAAAAGGACGGCTGGAGTTGGAGCTACAGCAGGTGTGATATCTGGTAGACATGTGGTGATACTTTGAAGCATCTGGAAAATCTGCTCCTGACTGGCAGTTTTGAGCCACTAAGACCGTGATGTCTTGAAATCAGGCAAAGGCACCTTGGCGGGATACATGGCCAGTTTGTACAGGCACAGGTCACAGATCCTGCGGGTCACCGCGAGAGATGACTTTCAACCAAGTCAGGGAGCAAAGTCTAAGGAGTGCCTGGTGTTCACCAGAGTCTGCCATAAGGTTGTTTGGGCTTCGCTGCGAGAGGTTGCTATCATTGACATGGCCATTTGAGGTGCAACGAGGTACAGAGGGAGCTGACTGAGGTGTAGCTGGCTCACTGGCAGAAAGGTCAGGGCGGGCAGAATGTAACCAGGGTCACTCGCCCAAAGGCCAGGGCAGCCGGCAGGCAGAGAATAGTCAAGGTCCGGTAAATGGTCAGAATCCAGGAAACGAAGAATGAAGACAATAGCTCAAACTAGCAAAAACACACTAACAGAAGGGAAGTGAGCTAATAAAGAGATCTGTGACCAGTGATTGGTGGTAAGCCAATGATCTTAAAGAGCCAGTGCAAGCGACCTAAGAAACGAGTACACCCCGGACAGAGACAGGGGGCGGGAGCGAGGACAGGTGAGTACCGGTCAGGACATACTGAGTGAGAGAGACTGAAGCACAGTTCATGAACCATCTCCATTTTTTCTAATAAGTGGGGTTTTAGCAGAGGGAATACATTTGACACATCCTATGGATATTACACACGTCTTAAAGTGGAATACCTCTGTTAAAAATGCAGTACTCCCTCAAGTTACAATGCTGCCTCAGGATACCTAATTTTCAAGATACAATGAAGAGCATTGTATCTTGAAACTGCACGTGACATACGATGTCCCAGACACTGCTGATCTCTGGAATATGTGATTGAACATGTGTACGGAGCACAACGCCATCTAACAAATTTGCCTAGTGGTGATTTTACTTGGCATTTCAATGTAAAATCGCACACGGCATCTAACACACAAAACTGTTTTTAACATACTCTTTCGATCTGTTCAAAAGAATTTACCGTCAATACTCTAATTCTTGATCCATCAGGCACCTACTTAAAACATAGGTAGCATCCCCTGCTGTCAATCACACTCTGTGTCTTAAATGTGTTATTTCAATGCACTTTAATGCTTTTTTAATGCTTTTTTTCAGATAGAAAACTTATCCCAAAACAGTGTGATAAAGCCCCCATCTACCCATACACTACAATGCATGACAAGAATGTGCAGAAATGACACAGAATGCTATATGAGTTGACAGGTCAACTATAAGTATGAGCACATCCAAGTATTGTCAATTAATTAACTAATCATTATTTTATCTGCTTTAAAGCGCATTGGTTCCAGGCGCTGTACATTCGAGGGAGGGTACATACACAACAATAAGTCAACCGAGTATCAATGATAACTGAATGAATGACAGAATTGAGGCACACAGAGACTAGGGAGAGAGGACACTACTCCGCGAGGCTTACAATCTACAAGGAGGTCGGGAAAGAGACAGAAAGTAGGGACAGACAGTCATGTTGGGGAAGGGTGTAGTGCAGCAGCGTCATTGTAGGCTTATAGGCAACCTGAAAAATGGGTTTTCATGATTGCTTTTGAAGCTGGTGAAAGTGGAGAGAGTCGGATGTTTTGGTCAGTGAGTTCAAGAGTGCGTGTGAAGAACGGGAGAACGTCCTTGGAAGACGTTATTGTAGAGTCTGATAAGAGTGAGACAAAAGAAAGGCCTGTGTGGACGGAGATTTGCGTGGAAGGGGAGGTGATCTGGCAATTAAGGCAGAGATGTATGAGCGCGGTGAACAGGTTATGAGAACCTTGTATCATAGTTAGCAACGTGAGAATGAATTCGCTAGGGCAACGGTGAGCCAAGTGAGTAGCAGATGGACAGAGGGGAGAGGCAGATGTAGTAGCGAGGGAGCAGAGGTGTATAAAGACGGGCAGCAGAGTTGAGAAAATTGTATAGCGAAGGGTGGCAAGATGCAAACGGGAGGCCACCGAGAAAGATGTTGAGCAGTAGTCTATGGCGGAGAATGACAAAGTGGCAAGATGACCAAGCCATTTTGTATGTCATATTGAGGAATAAGCTGATGCGAGAGATGTTTCTTTCTCAGGTGGAGCGGCATGTTGAGGTGAGCGCGGTTTGGATGTGTGGCGTTTGAAGAATAGAGCGGGCAGTCGAGGATTAAACCCCCAAGGACAGCGGACATGCGGGACCGCGGACAGTGTATAGCCGTTGCGAACTGAGATATGAGAGAATCATGCAAGGTAGAGTTGGCATGGTGAACAAGATGATAGCTTCTTGTTTCTTCCACATTGAAGTTTAAACAGGAGATTGTGAGAGGAGAAGAAGGAGAAATGGAGGACAGAACAGTCAGGGTATCCGGGAGAGTAAGAAAGTGACATCTGAGGCCCGGAGATGTAAAGTTTGGGTGTCGTCAGCATACCAGGTGTAATGAAGCCAGGCTGAGGCTATGAGCTGACCGAGGCCAACATTGATAGACTGAAAAAGTATGGGCCCCGACTGACCCCTGAGGGACACACCAACAGAGTGGCCGAGGGGGGAAGACGGGTGGAGCGAGAAATGAAAGACTTACTGAATGTCCGAATTCAGTGAGAGTGTACGAGGAGATCCTAGGAAAGGGCCAAGTCCGTGAATGCCCCGATGGAAGCAAGGATTTTGTAAGGCAAGGCGAGGGAATGGTCCGACAGTGTCAAAAGGCAGGAGGACAGGTCCTATAGAGGAGGAGCACAGAGTATTACGTGAGGCTTTGCGCAGTTGCTAGGTCATTGGTGACGCTTCGGTTGAGGGCGGTTGTTCGGTACGAGTGGTGGTGGGGTATCGGGAAACCAATTGTAGTGGGTCAAGAAGAGATTGAGAGAGAGGTGGTGGACACTGCTGAAGACAGATGTGCTGCTCGAGAGTTTGGAAGCCATCCTCAAATGTAGCTCAGTGACATGGGGCGATTGAGTTGGACAGAGAAGAGGGGTCAAGGGTTGTTTTTTTTAAGGATTCGGCGTGAATACCTACATGTTAATAGGCGGAAGGGAAGATGCCAGAGGTTATTGGATAGGTTTGAAGAATGGGTGACAGGGCTGGGATAGATAGAAGCACAGAGGTCCCTGGGATGAGGTTGCGGCATAAGCAGTGGTCGCAGACTTAAACAGGTAGCGTGCTGGTTGTATTGGTACAGTAGAGAGGTGAGAAAGAGGTGGTTCAGAGTGTGACAGTGGGGAAGCAGGTTAGAGGGGGAAAAATCTGCAGTTTGCAAAATTAGAGGAGGGTGGTGGGGACTGAGCGGGCTACAAGCTTTTCTCTGATGTGGTTGATCTTCTGAGGAAGTTGAATGGCAACTTCGTCCGCGAAAAGAGGGAGGGGGAGGAGTGCTGGTGTTCGAGGAGAGAGTTGAAGGTTTGAATAATTGGTCAGGGGTATGTGAGACAGGGAGGATATGAGGATTGGGAAATAGTCCCTTATTGGGCTGAGGTGAGTGCAGATTAAATGTATGCATTATTGTTTGTATGAGGCATAGTCACGTGTAGCGAGCTTTCTTCCAGCGCGTTTCTGCATTCGGAAAGCACGCCTCAGTTGTTTATGTGGAGTCTACTGTGTGCCATGGTTGTTCTGTTGACTTTGGGCGGTTCTGTTGTTGTGAGTGGTAGCGACTCAGTCAGGTTGGTGGTGATTGTCTGTGTTGTAAAAGCGGCTGGGCTAGCGTCCAGGGTCCATACATGAAAAGATGGTTGAAACAGTGGGCAAGGAGTCAAAGAGTTTAGAATGTTGAGGTTTAAGTAGGTTCTGCGGGGTCGAACTGATATGAGACAGGATGGAGCAGGTTGGGTGGAGATGGTGGAGAAGAAAGCAGGTTGAGCAGGTCAGATAAGGGGGATGGGGGGAGTTTGAAGGTCAGATAGTGTTGCAGGATGGCGTGGTGTAAGATTACGCGTTCCAGTGTGAGTCCGATCTATATTAGTGTCCTGAAGATCCAACTGGAGAGGTCGAAGGAGAGCAGAGTGAAAGATTTGTTGGAAGCAGAGTGGGGGTTGTCGATTGGCATATTAAAGTCTCCATGATGATAGTGGGGAAGTCGAGTGGACAAGAAAGCGTGGAGAAGCCAGGAAGAAAGTGGTGCGAGAAAGGTGCTGACAGGGCCCATGCGTTCGGTAAGATTAACAGCCACTTGGAGTGAGGGGTGTAATACTCGGACAGAGTGCAACCTCAATAGGAGGAGAGGTGAGGTAAGTCAGAGGTGAGACGATGGGGACAGAAGGAAACAGGTGTCAGACAGGAGGAGGCCAACGCTCTCCGCCCAGTGTCTTGTGTTACCTAGAGGCGAGGAAGGTGTGGTAAGTCTTGGAGTGCCGCGTATGAAGAGTGCAGCAGGGAGATGTCGTCAAGGGATGTCAACCAGGTTTCAGTCAGACTCAAGGAGAGTAAGTTGCGTGAGCATGAACAAGTCATAGTATGCGTTAGGAGAAAGTTTATTACATACAGACGCAGCATACTCAGAGAGCTCCAAGAGAGTATAGGGGACAGGGGTCAGAGGGATGCCGTTCTTCAGGATGAAGGGGTTTAGACGAATTTGTATCCTGGTGAACTGTCAAAGCGGCCGGAGCGACGATGGTGGGAATGTGCTGAGTGATGCCCTGGTTTGGGGATATGTCCCCATAACAAGCAGGAGCAGTATAGACGGTGACAGAGTTGGGAGTAGGAGACTGTAGGTTTGCAGGGATTGTTTTGGTAACGGAGGCGGCGCAATACAGTGGGGGAAGAGGTCGGTGGCAAGCAGACAGGTGAGAGGTAAAAAATCAGCAAGTGGAGATTAAGAAGCCATTATCCAGAGGGGGAGTCTGGCGGATACAGCAGTAAGTGTGAAGGAGAGAGGAATTCTAGAGATAATGGTTGGGAATAGCAAAAGCATACTTGATTGAGACACAGGTGTTAGCGCAGGCTAATAGCTGGGAGAGAAAAGTGTAATGTTGACCATTCGGCAATCCTCTGTTCAATCCTGGCTTAATTCTATAAAATTATCTATAAAAACATGGTAGTCACTGCTGCAATCAAAGACTTGTAGTCGGATGCAAATTCAAAATCATGTTACCCTTTTGCTTTGCTCATTGTCGTTTCCTATCTAAATTGTGCTTAGATTATTGTATCATAAGAGGAGATAAAAAGTCTTCTAATTGTATTACCATTAAAACTATAGTAAAGTTATCGCTTAAACATGAGCCATGTATGAGGAAATGGGAGTCGGAGTTTGGGAAATTGAGGAGCCAGAGTTTTGGCTTACGGACTCCACAGCCCTGGTAAGCAGATGAATATCTATTTGGCTCTAATCCCATTTACATGTGATCAGCAGGCTCAAAGTGAGATTTGATGATATGAATTTATGAGGAACTGCTAAGAGCTATGTTCACAACGGCATAATTGCGGGCGTAATTACACCGGACTTTGAGAGCAACGCACCAGACTCCCTACGCGTATTCGCCGCTAGTTAATTAACCATGTCACTTATCTCCCCCCCGACTCTGTATTGTCTGACAAGCTGGGGAGAGGATGCGTAATCCAAAGTTTCCAATTACAATGTGTGGATTTTACCGTAATGACTGGGACGTATCATTCCCTCGCCCCTCATTGAAGCGCGGATAATGGTTGCGAAAAACGGGCCTAAATACGTCCTCAATTCACCAGTGGATCCTTGCCTAATTCACTAAATTGGTGCCGACAGGAGTCCTAGCTCATTTCCCATAGCCCTTTAGGATATACAGTAATCTCAAAATAAGATTTTATTCCACAATCACAATGGTGAAAATCAGATGCTTTACGCAATCTTACTATGTTAATCAAAAAGGTAAGATCTCTCCTTAGGGAGAGCACCTATCATAGGTGTGTGGAGATTTGGAAAATTGCCTTTTGTCACACTCCACTGAACATCTGCATATGAACAAGTCATTAAGGGAGAAGGAGCTGAGAATCTCTAGACGCCCTCTTTTGGATGTTAACAACATCCTCGAATTTCTTGCTTTTGACCCACTGGGATCTTTTGGAAAGACCAGAACTGGATAATGCTTAGCCAGCCAGCGATCAACTGCATACTGTATACAGCCTGTTTTCGATAGTATTTGCCCCTCGTCAGTAACAGAGCAGAGATGCGATGCTCAGCTTTGCAGAGTGGGAGAACGGCAATGAGTACTCCGTAAAGGAAAGACTTTCTCCTTACGGGAGAGCTACCTATATAGTAACTCTACTAGATTGAGTGATCTGGCTACCGATTACTTTTCACATCTCTCGCTAGATATCCTGCTTGCTTTCCAAAGGATCCATGTGGGTCAAAAGAAATGAGCGAGGTTGTTACATCCAAAAGAGGTGCTAGAGCTTCTCAGCCAACTTTCCCATAATGCCTTGTGATGTGTTAATCCAACAATTTTTTTTTGCTCTTTGTGCAGCAATGATAACTTGTGGTTATTCTCCTTTTTTAATACATCTAGCATGAAGCTTGTAACCACGGGCACACAGCTGTGGTAGAGATGCTGCTTCGACACCAGGCCCTGGTGAACACAACAGGATATCAGAACGACACCCCTCTTCATGACGCTGTAAAAAATGGCCACCTAGCCATTGTCCGGCTTCTTCTCCAGCACGGAGCTCTACAGAATGCGGTGTAAGTGTTGCAGGCTGTTTGGCGGGATTGTCAGTGACGTGACTATCATAGGTAGGATTCGAATCTAAGCTGGCATAGCTGGAAGAATCTTTCGTTAACGTAAAAGTACGCGACGTATCACATAATTAGGCTTCATTCTGTGCAATTATATCAGAAAATGTGTTTTTAAAACTGTCAGATGTGAAAGCGTTTATAATTGTTCTGTACTTTTACTCTATAGTCGAACAAAAATTGATTTAATCATTAGTTTCTTAATGTACTTGGTGAGTCTCTGAAAAGAAGCTCTGTCTCTAACGGAAAAATGAGTGGATCGGTCGTAAAACAAAATTCTAGAAGCAGTTACCTTGTAAAGGCTTATTGTTTCCCGCGTGAAGATCTTGTTTGTCTTTTACATATAGCGTTGCCACTTATTAGATTCTTTGATTTTTTTAATTGATGGAATACAAACCTAAAATTGGCAGAAGCCATATTGACGTTGAATTAATATCGTGTTTCCCCGAAAATAAGACACCCCCGAAAGTAAGACATAGCGGAGATTTTGTTAAATTCCCTAATATAAGGCACCCCTGAAAATAAGACATAACGGAAATCATTAGAGGGTGAAGAGAAACCTGGAAGGAGGTCATGTGACCTGATGTTCACCACGAGGTCCCAAACACCCAAAGGAAGAGTAGAACAGAGAACATGTAAGTAACAGAGGGGAAAGGGGGTGAGACCAAGACTAGAAAATACTGACACACTCACTTCTCACAGGATGGCTGATGGGGCATGCTGGGCTTCTAGATCAACAAGTCCCAGCTAACGTCCATTTACACCATCCGATATTGAGAAAAGTACACTGGCAGCGGCCCAATAAAGTCCTTTCCTACATATACCCTAATGGTTTGCGTAGACTCTAACCTCTTGAGATATATAAAACATATACTATGACATAATATATATATACTATACTATATACATACACTCACAAATCAAACGGTGCCACTTTATTAGGTCTATCTTCCTAACAAACCATTCTATAACGGGTTTGGACCCTTTGCCTTTCAGAACTGCCCTCACTATTCTTCGGTCATAGATTCCACAAGGTGTTGCAAGAACGATGCTCAATTGGTACCAAGGGGCCCAAAGAGTGCAAGAAAATATTCCCCCCTACCATGACGACCAAACCACCCACACATCCTGAACCGATGATACACAAGGCATGGATGGATCCATTGCTTTCCTGTTGTTGACATGCCAATTCTGACCCTAACCATCCGATTGTTCGCAGCAGAAATCGAGACTCATCAGACCAGGCAACACACGTTTTTCCAATCTTCACTAGTCCATTTAACGATGAGCTGGCAAATTGGGAGCCCAGTTTGCCTGTTCTTAGCTGCAAGGATGACCCGGTGTGGTCTCTGCTGCACTGCGTATCGCCCCATCTGCCTCAAGTTCGCCGTACTGTGCGTATCAGAGATGCTCTTCTGCCTACCATTTGGTAGTAACGGTGGCTATTTGAGTCACGGTCTCTTCTAATCACTCGAACCAGTCTGCCCATTCTCCTTTGACCTCCATGGCATCAAACAAGGCATTCCTTCCGCCCACAGACTGCCGCTCACTGGATGATTTTTCTTTCGGACCACATTCTCAGTAAACCCTAGAGATGGTTTTGCGTGAAAATCCCAGGAGATTCAACAGTTTCTGAGAATACTCAAACCAGCCCTTCTGGCACCCAACAACCATGCCTACCCTCGTGCGTTCAAACGGCACTCAAATCACCTTTCTTCTCCCCATACTGATGCTCGGCCTTTGAACATGAGGAATATTGTCCTTGACCATGTCTACAAGCCTAAATGCACTATCTTCCGCCATGTGATGCGGCTGATTAGAAATTAAGTGTTTACACGAGCAGTTGGACTAATGTACCCTAATCTAAAGTGTCCGTGAGTGTGTGTGTGTGTGTATAAATATAATAAATATATATATATATGATTATAAAATATATATATATAAATACACACACAACACGACTCTAGTATAGCATGCCTAAATTTAAACATTTAAAAATAAGACGCCCCCCAGAAATAAACATATTGCATCTTATAGGAGCAAAATTGATATACATGACCTGTCTTATTATCGGAAAACGGGTAGTAGGGACGTGATATAACCGAGAAGCTGTGTTCAGATCCCACACCTAGGGCCCGTTCCTCTTTCCTCGAAGCACTTGCGATTATCATTGTTTACCAAGTAGATGTAGACTAATAGGGGAGAGCACGTCCCTCACATAGGCACGACTTGAGAGCGTATGTAATTTCATGGCCATTGTTGCCCAGTGTGCCCTGTACATTGCTGGCTGATCTGCTTAGGTATGCAGCTGGTGTACAGACACTTGGCTGCTGCAGACTCTACTGCATATTGACATGCGAGTCCGTGTGAGCATTCCTGCATGGCAGTATAGCCTATTGGCTGTGCTTTTCTTTGTTCTCCCTTCTTTCAATCTAACACATTTTATTTTCATTATTTATTATTTCTGTTGGGTAGCAGCCTGTTTGCTCATCGAAGAAGTCCTGCTGTGCGGGAGCTGCGCCTTGAGTGGGTATATGACGGTTGTGTTACGGCTGTCTGCACACATACTCCCCTTTAGCTGTTCATGGGTAAAAAGGGAGTGATTATGCAGTATTTTCTGAAACTGCGCACAGATGTGCGTGTGAACTTTCAACGGCGCTGTAATGAGTGTATCGTGAGTGAACAAATGGCACCTTTGTCAATAAGTGATGTGGAAACTGCAGAGCACCATGTGACATTAATGTGATAGGTAAATGGGTGCAGGGGCGGACTGACACACCTAAACGTTTGCATTCACCACCTGAAATAAAACCAGTAGCATTACCAGACGTGATTCAGAAACAGTTCATGACCTAGAGACTACTACTGCATATGGAGCTCTGAAGCAGGCGAATGGTTACTGCACCTCTGCTAATGAAGTTGCAATGGCAAAAAAGCTTCAGTTTACACAATAGTATCAGCCCTCCACTAATTAGCAAAGGGTTGCCTTCTCCGATGGGTCATGTTTTCTGCTTTTTCATATGGAGGGACAATTGTTTAAACGAGGTAAAACGCAGAGAACAATACCTGCAACCAAAAGTGAAAGAACACAAGCTGTGTATGGTAGCTTTATGAACTGGGATGTTTTTGTTGGTGGCATTTTACTGGGCCACCTCATCCCAGGTTTGCGAAAAGCACTGGAAAACTCCCTAACAGCTAGAAATCCATACTTGCAGATCATGTACACCCATACATGCTGCTGATCTTCACTGGAGCAAATGGGATCTTCCAGCAAGACCCATGCTTACATCGCCAGTTCATCTGGTTTGGAAAACGTCAAATAAGACTTGTGGCCTATGTTCACACCAGCTTATTTGACAACTTCTATTTTGGGCGGCAAAGCACCCTATACTCCGTCCCAAAATAAGCCTAAAAAACTACTAAAAACCTAAAGCAGGAGCCCTCCTATTGATTACAATGTAAAATCTGCGGTGGCGGCACTTAAGACGCTAAATTTACTTGAGTATTTTTGGCGCAAACTGTCAGTATCTGCAAATTCTTGTCAATTCTTAAAGGCGTTTTATCCACCTTAAAGTATAGGAGGCAGAAATCTGCTTCAGACAGTCCACGTCACTTCCTAATTGAAATTTTGTGCTTGCAAGCGCGGAATTTTTAATGGGGCAACAACGTTTTTTTGGTATTAACACTCCTACAAGAACTACTCTGACTCTCTAATTACCCGAACTTGAACCCAATTGAGCATGTGTGGTACCTCCTAACCATTGTGTTGGCTCTATGGATCCTCCCCCACTTGTGGGATGCTTTCAGCATGACTGCAAATACCTGTGACAACCTACCAGGACCTTTAAAGGGGTTGTCTCACTACATTGATTCATCTTGCCTCAGTCCTGTTTTCTTGTTTCTTTCTTTTTGAATTAAGGGGCGTATTTACTGGCTTCCACTAGGCTGCAGTAGATGCCAGGTCTGTAGCTATAGCAACCAGCACTGGCAGCCTATCATGAGAGATCAAACAGGTCTGTAGCTATAGTGACCTGATGAGCTGAGGCAGCCCATACAAGAGGGGATAGGAATAAGTAGAACTTAATGGACATATATTGCAGAGTGACTTGTTTTAGCAATAATTTTTTTTTAAAAAAAGAAATCCTTGTAGTGAGACAACCCCTTTAATGATTTACTTCCAACCATTCTAGCTGCTGTCCATGCTACACACACCGGATACCCTCGATATTTGCAGGAGGTCATAATAACGTAACTCAGCTGTGTATATAAAGACTAATACAAAAAATGTTACAAAAAACCAAACTCTTGTGCGATCTAAAAATAATTGGTCACTAACCACACTTGGCAGCATATGCTTTTGGTAATGTGATTTAGTCCCATAAAGTGTTCTCAAGAGTTTTCAAGATTCGTACGTGCTCCAGAATTCTTCAGGGTTCAAATAAAATCACTAGGACAAGATATGTAGGGACATTAGTTATAAAAGACTCACGCTATACATTCAGCCTAATAATGCCCTCTGCAGAATAACCACCCAAAAAGTGCCACCCTTCAAATCTGTCTTGTATAAATATAAACCCATTATAAGATGTAACGCCCAGATGGGTTTCATTTGAATTATATATTCAGACTTTTCAGTGGGTACTACATTTATAACGGGGATGTTGTATTAGTCATGATTGAGGACCTATAGAGATGTAAGGCTGCTTGTATAAAAATGTAAGATTGTTAATCCATATCCATCCAGCAGGATCACCGGAAACAAGCTAGTTTGCTCAGCATGGTTCTTAAAGAATGAGAAAATGATGTAAATGAAGCAACAGTGTCTGTTAGTGAAGCATCTACACTGGGTGAAGACTGCTGTGAAGGGTCTCTAAGATGACCGAAGAATCATGGGCGACATGCATGAACTGTGGCGTATAGAAAAGGCATAGAATGCGCCTGATTTATGAGCCCGCTCTACAGCGGGTCATAAATCAGGCGAATTCTAGCGCTTGGGCGACCGTTCTGGCTCAGGTATACTACTTGAAAGTGGTATACCTGTTCCAACTGTAATGCGCCCAGAAATGCTGCAGCGAAGCTTCAAATATGTGTCTTCGCTATGGTTCTAGTGCGTCCCGCCTCCCGCCCCACGAGATCAGGCGCATTACAAAGTGCCGCAGGCGCTATGTAATGTGGTGTGCGAGAGATTTAAAAATGTATGAACGGGGCTGCCTCTGATATCGGGCTGTAAAGACGTCATATATCTGGCGCAGCCCCGTTCATACATTTCACCCAATATGTCCAGTAATCCTCTAAAGAAGTGTGACTTGAGGGATCAGTAACAGAAATCTTTTGGAAGAGTGTACTCACAGTTTACCTGAGATCTGCAGGCTTTTCTTTTGGAAGCCTATTTCCACCTAGTTGAAGACGTTTCACTCAAGTACCCTCAAAGCTGTAGTCCATCACAGTCCTTACTAAAGGTATTCAGCTGGCGGCACACTGCAATTTTGTCAGAAGTAAAAATTCATGCATCAATCAATCACAAGCAAGAAATTAGAGCAGGCTTACAATAAAACGGAACATAAGAGAACGAAAATATCCTTCTACATGGAGGGTCACAGTTCTCGCTATTTAATGCCACCACATTTAGTACCCCAATTCAGTGCTCAGTCTATACTCCTTTCGGCAATTATTAATTAAAGCCGTCATTACTCATCCATTTCTATTTCTTACAGTTCACTTTGCCTTTTTGTTGCAGCTGTGATGAGTTTTTTAACCGCTACAAAAATGCATGTAGTGAGAATAAATGCATTTAAAAAAAAAAAGCGTGCCTTATCAAATGAGACCTAATTTAAAAATGCATGCCTTTTCTGAACAATACGTTTCTTATTTGCTCCATTTGTTTTGACTGCATTTAAAGGGGACCTGTCAGATGGTTTATTCTACGCTATCTGAGGATGTGATAAAGGGAGGGAAGCTGAGGGGTTATATAATTAGCAGGATACCAAAGTGATAGAAACAAAATTGAAACTACTGCTGAGCCCGCCTACATGCAATGATCAACCGCATATGCTGCACACACACACTGATGCAAAGAAAGCGGTCAGTCACTGTATGAGCGGGGTAAGCAGGATTTCCACTGTGTCTTAAGGAGCTTGATCAGGATTTACTCTGCTTTTTACTCAGAGATATTGCTCCAAATCATATAAACCTTTACATCACAGAGTTCAACTTCTCTCCGTCTATCATATCCTGGTCTCAGATAGGGCAGCATAAACCACCTGATGGGGTTCCCTTTTATAAAATTCAATTTTCAGAAACTGCATCCAAACAAACTGTCTGCCTCCCATTGTTCCCAATGGAAAAACAGGGTTACAGTGCACGTGAAGCAGTTTTTTTTTTTTTTTTTCACCACTGAAAAATGAGTGACATGTCAATTCTTGTGGAAATTAAAGGGGTTGTCTCACTACATTGATTCATCTCCCCTCAGTCCTGTTTTCTTGGTTTCACTTTGAATTCAGGGGCGTGTTTACTGGCTTCTACTAGACTGCAGTAGAAGCCAGGTCTGTAGCTATAGCAACCAGTGCTGACAGCCTATCGGGATAGATCAAACAGGTCTGTAGCTATAGCGACCTGAGGAGCTGATGCAGCCCATACAAGAGGTGATATCACAGAATAGGTCGGACACTGTTAATGAACACATATTGCAAAGTGACTTGTTTTTGCAAGATCTTTAACATAAAAAGCAATCCTTGTAGCGAGACAACCCCTTTAAGTGCTGAATCCTTATATAATATATGGAAGCTTAAATAAGTCTCTAAATTCAGCTTCATGTCTAGGTCTGAAGTTGCAATTCCACGTCCAGAGGTTGTGGAGTCCACGACTGAAAACCTCAATGATTCAGCACTGAAATTTTTATATAGTAAAAAAAACGCTGTGTGAACATGCATTTGCACCATAATCTTGTACCAAATAATGGCTTCTGCAGTTAACATGTGGGGCATTCTTTGTATCTGTTTTTCTCCCTCATTACTAACATTGTCTAAGTTATTAATTAGTTATCCTGTTCAGGAAACCCTTCATCAGAATGCTTTTTTTCCTCCTGGCTGCTCAGTGCCATCCGTATACCCTTTTTGTTGAGATTTGGATTTCAGTAAAAGTGGCCTCTAAATTTTTCCATCAAAGCTTTCTGTAAAACCCTGCAGAAAAGAAAATGCTTTGTGGAATGACTCCTTTCTGACAGTCATCTCAGATCAAAAAAGGATTTACGTTCAGCTGGACTGCAAGGTCAGTGGGAGAAGGTTGTTCTTGCCTTTGGCAACACACCTGAAACGACAGGATGGGCAAAGCTGCCACGGTTCACTAGGTTAACCTGGAATTTGGCCCTTTTGGTGTAAGACTGCTGAGATTTAGCAAATCAAGCAGATGGGTGAGAGGAAGTCAAGGAGCTGTTAATTTTTTATTTTAAGGTTTAAAATGGTTTCTCTTCTTGTTTATACAGTTAGTAGTATTGGCTGTGATACAGGGCTGTGTACAGAAAGCGAGCACGACACCTAGATTGCGAACATCAAGGCAATAAGGCATTTGGGCAATTAGGAACCCTCCAATTTATCTAAATCTGTTCTGCAGCGGCTTTCAATTAAGCATTGAATAGGATTCTGTAATATGAGTGCTTTGAAATTGCTTGGCTTTCCTAATAAAAAGCTATGTCTAGATATGTTTGTGTGTAGATCCTCACATAAGAGACGAGGAGGTGTCCTCTTCAGGTGCCAAGTCTGAAATCTCTAAGATTCCACAGCTCTGCTGCTTTCCTTTCCATTCAAAGCATTCCCCCTGTGTAGGCAAGATAGCAAACTGCAAATGGAAAATGTGATCTGGACCATTGGACCTATTAATTGCCCCGCTGGTCTAGTTAATTTTTTTCCCTTAAGTTAATCTTCTGCACAGAACTAATTTATATTTTTATAGCCGCTTTTCTTCAGGTAAAGTCTCCAATTCCTGTGCCTCCCCCTGGCCTAGGCACAGCCAGCCAAGTCATTGACAAATTAGATCTGCACATTTTGCAATTTCACAGTTGTTCATAAACACTTCAGCTGAAATGGACTGTCCTGCTTGCTTTTCATGCACAGCAGGACGAGAATTAGCAAAAGCTGTTTCCATTCTCCCCTTTTCACGAGGGATATGAAATTCTGGTAGGTGTGTGTACGGATTTACTTATTCCAGGCAAATTGGAGCTTTGCATTAAGTACTTGATGTTTAAGGGTCTGTGATTCAATTCTTTATCCATCACATTTTTTCTGACATTGAGAAGAAAGATTTGTTTTATGTCTGTATAATTTCCGAATAAAGGTTGAGGTAAAAAAGTGTATAAAAAATAACTAATGGTTTTCTCTATATAAATGCCTCTCCATCTGAGGGGCTGCTGTCTAATTGGCATAGTTGAGTTGCACCCAGAAGTGGTCTTCGTGCCATCAAGTCCTGATTGCTGCTAAGTAGTTTTTGCGGTTTCCACACACCGCTTAGAATTTGGTCCCTCAACATACAATATTTTTTGCTTTTAGAACAACCATTGTATGTTGAGACCACAACTCTATGGAAAACTGAAGCATAAAAATGTCACCCAACATAATGCAAAATTATAACGACAGAAAATTGAGAAGATGCCTAATACAGATAAAGCCAAGTCCTTACAAGTAATAGTCAGAAAGAGCTGTTGGAAGCTGAAAATCCCTTTCTATTTTGAGGACAGGTGCTTCGTTAGACCATGGACTTTATACACAATGTACGAGAAATTCAAAATGGGGCTGCCCTCATCTGGTACCCAAAGAAGCTGCACATCCTGGAATGTAAAGAGCAGTACAGAACATGTAGTACTGCACTTTAATGTAGAGAGGCGCTATTGGACCGCCAATTACTGCATGAATTTCACCAATACAGAGGTTTTACAAATAAAATGTTGACATTAATTGGTTGCCACTTCCAGTCAATCACATGTGCTACAGATCGGCAGTGTCTGTGACATTGTATGTTGAACCTGCATTCAACATACAGTGTCCCAGGGAAGACCATTGTATTTTATAAATATTGTATCCTTCGTCTATTGTAACTTGTGGGACCACTGTATTGGTTGACTTGTAAAAAACTCATATTAGTGAATCATAGGACCATAAGATATAAATACTTTATCTTTCACATATCATTAAGATAAATGTAACCTTCCTCATTAGGGAAAAGTACCATGTAGGTGTATGGAGATTTGTACACCATTAGATGCTCCACTGAACATCAGGACTTATGGAAAATGAGCTTGAACTCTTGTAAGCACCACCTATTGGATTTCCTCCAATGAGAGGTAACGTTTAGTGTTAGGACCCACCTGCATTTTGGTCCCCTTGACAAAATCGGGAGGTGGGCTTAAGCAGTTTTGATCAAAAGTGTGAACTAAGAACCCCAAATTTTCATGTATCCCTAGTAGCAGAAATGCTTTTTTCACATATTCCTATGTTCCCTTGGATGGTTTTTTAGTTGATCGTGTGCTACTGGTATTTGGAATGTGTATGAAGTTAGAAAGCCACATCTATCCACAGGAATCCAAGAGCCCAGGGTGTGCCAAGAAGACTTTCCCTACACCATTACGCCACTTTTACCAGCCTAGACTGTTGACCCGCAATGAGAAGGGTTCATCATTTACTCTGCATGTGCCAAATTTTGCCACAACAGAAATCCGGGTTTTTCTGACCAAGCAGTATTTTTTCTTGTCCTGATGATCAATTTTTTGCCACTGGAGTCTTTGCTTTTTGACAGGAACTAGTAGGATGCTTGTCATTGTTACTTTAGTATACTCTAGTGTTGTTGCGTATAATGCTGGCGATCACTGGGGACTCATATATAATAAAGCAATTCACTTTTTTAATTCTGTAAAAAAAATAAGTGTATGAAACACACACATAACTAGTATTGCTGTGTCTGTAGCAACCAAGCTATAAAACTGTATTTTTAAACCAGCAAGGTAAATGGCACCAAAATAAATAAAAAGCAATGGTAGACCTGTATTTATTTGTTTTTTTACCACCTCCCAAAAATTGAAATAATAAAAAAAATTATTTGTTGGTATCTTAATATGATGCCAACAAAAACTAAACCAAGCTCTCACACAGCTCTGTCAATCTGAAAAAAACCTAAAACATAAAAACAAATGAATTTTCTTAGAAATAAAAAAAAAATTATTATGCAAATGTAATGAAGCATACAAAATTACATAAATGTGGTTAATACCGTAATTTTATACCTGACAGTGACCACCCTAAAAACTAATCCTGAAAAAATGCTTGCAGAGAATCACCTTTTTTTTTTTTTTTTTTTTTTTTTCTATTACGCTGCCGGAACAACCAAAAATAAATTTTCATTTTACTACTTTACACAAAAAAGGCTACAATTTAAGAAAAATACAACCTGTCGTCTAACTGAAACCCTAAAGGGAACCTGTAAGGTGGTCTATGTTGCCCTATCTGAGAACAGGATGTGATAGATGGAGAGAAGCTCTCTGATTATGTAGGCTTATATGATTTGGAGCAAGATTTCAGAGTAAAAAGCAGAGAAAATACTGTCCAGACTCCTTAAGAAACAACAGGAGTACTTCTTACCCCCCCCATATACAGTGATTGACAGCTTTCTCAGTATCAGTTTGTGTATACCAGTATCCGTGTGTATATAGAGCAAATTGTCGATCTCTGTATATGGGCGAGGTACGCAGGTCTCCTATTGTTTCTTAAGGAGTCCGGTCAGTATTTTCTCTGCTTTTTACTCTCTGATATATAGGGTTATAGGATTTGGAGCAAGATTTCGGAGTTAATCTTCTCTCCCTCTGTCACATCTTGCTTTCAGATAGGGCAGCATAAAGCATCTGACCTGTCCTTTAAAGGGTTAAAGCCACTGACCAGAGAAGAAGCATCTGTCAAGAGATATATTGGGCAAACATAAGGATTTGGAGAACTTTGACAATGGCTGAATTGCGAGGGCTAGATGACGAGGTCAAAGGAAGGCCAACCAGTGAACTACCGACAGGGTCAAGACATTCAATGCATAGGAAGCAAAGGTTAGTCCATGTAGTCCAGTCCCACAGAACAGCTACTGTAGCACTAATTGCGGGAAGAGTTCAAGTTCTCATTCCTACTAGTTTCTGCCTCCAACGAGGTTACAATACGTACATCACCATTAGAACTGGACCATGCATGAAGGAATCCTATTTTCTTTTACATCATGGGTGTGTGCATTGCTTACCTGTAAGGCTATGTTCACATGGGTTAAATTGGGGCGCATTTTGCCGCGTACTGCACTCTAATACGAGCAAAATGCGAAATTACAGTAATCCACAGTTAGGCCATGTTCATACGGCTTAATTTCAGGACGTATTTCGCCCCGCAATTACGCCGTGTGTACGGGGGCGGGGCGGCCGGCATATCGCCGGCCGCATAGACATGCACTATCCACGCCGCGTATACGCCATGAATAAGTACCATGTCACTTCTCTCCCCACTTGCCGTATGAGAACTGTGGATTACCGTAATGACCAGGACATATTTCAGCCCGTAATTCGTGCAGTACGGCGCAAATTACGGACTGAAACACGTCCCAAAATAAGCCGTGTGAACATGGCTTTATAGAGAACTATGGGTTACGCCTCCTCTCCCCGGGCGTACAATACGACGCGCGGGGAGATAAGCGACATGTCAATTATTCACGGCGCTTACGCACCGCGAGTAATGACAGTTTATGGGGCCGCCGGGCTGCCCCCCCCCATCCTCTCCCCGCATCGCGGGAGTACGTGCCGATCGGCGCAAACACCCGGTGTAATTGCGGAACGTACTATACGCTCTGCAATTAGTCGTGTGAACTTAGCCTAAGAGATGGCACCAGGATGCACTCTGAGAAGAAGACAAGCTCTGCTGTGAAACCTTGGGTCGTGGCATTTCTTAATGATGTCGGCCTCTTTCAGCAGAATCCTATGCACTGCCGCACTGCCATGTCCCTCAAACTACTAAAACACTTTTTGCAAAAAGTTTAAGGTGTTGACTTAGCCTCCAAATTCCCCACGAGTCTGATCCATGGAGACTGCACCTCACAACTTACAGGACTTGTAGGATCTTCTGCAAATGTCTTAGTGCCAGATGCCAGAGGACACCTTTGTGAAGTCAATGCCCTGCTGGTCACAGTTGTTCCGGTGGCATGAGGGGGGACCTTTAGGTTATGTTCACACGCTTAAAATGGGACATATTTCAGTCCGTAATTACGCGCCGGAGTGCGCAAATTACGGCTGGAATACATCCCAGTCATTACGGTAATCCACAGTTCTCACAGAGAACTATGGATTACGTCTCTCTGTCCCTGCTCCTAAATATATAATAAGTATGTCAGTTAGTCACAGGGCGATGCCAAGCTGCAAGAGAAGTTTGGGACCGGCCGAGCTGCCCACCGCTCCCATATCCTCCGCCACAGAGGAGGTAATTGCGGGGCGTACTTACCTGCGGGAGTCTGCTGCCCATATGCAAATCGGATTTTGAGTCGGTAAAATTTGCACTCTATTACTATATATATTATAAAGTTTTGGTTCAGTTATATCCTTAATAATTACCAAAAAGCAGAGGAATTGGGACCGACCAGTGCTACTGCTCCCATATCTACAACCTCATCACAGGAGGATGTAATTGATGAATGGAGCAGGCAAAGCACTACCACAGGGAAAAGATTCTGCTCCCATAGCAAACGGATTTCAGCAACATTTTTCACTTCTTATTTACTTATATATTTATTAAAGTTTTTTGTGTTTGAAAGTTATATCCTATAAATATATTTTACATCAAAAAGCAAAAGTGTAACAATGTTTTGGACTTGTGACTTTCAGGCTCCATATCTCACTGTCCACTACAGCTTTCAACATGAGACTCCCATCATTTTATAGACAATCATCTTGGCTCTCATACATAACTTTTACCTTCAACTATATAGCATCTACGGAGTTCTACAGATTCTTCTCGTGTAACTGCATTGTTACTGTTTTGCTCCTGGTGGTGGGACAAATTACAACCTGTTCTCACATTCCCTATTAGCACCGGGCAATACGCATTACACAGGTCTGGAATGATGGCCTGAAAATTGGGGAAGAAGCTGCGATCTTCAATCTCGTCATAAGAAGCGTTGGCTTGAATTTGCCAAAATGTACGAAAAATGGAAGATTGGAAACGGGGGATTTAGAGTGATGAGATAACCAGGCTCTGATGGGGGGAATGGGAAGGATCATGGGAAAAGGGGGCTAATGGGTCTAGAAGCTTGAACAACTGTCAGGTTCGGTGGAAGAAGCCTGAGGATATGGGGATGTTTCACAGCCAAAGATGTTGGATACTTGACCAGAATGGATGGTGACCTCAATGCTGTGCTCTATGTGTTTGTTCTAAAAGATGAGTTACTTCATACACTCAAGTACTGCCCCCCCCCCCCCCCTCCTCCCCCACTCCCTTCCTGGGCCTCATGAGTACGCGCTGATCAGCGCGAGCTCCAGAAACACGGTGTACTGCGGCGCGTACTGTACGCGCCGCAATATACTGTGTGAGCATGCCATTAGAGATGAAGAGAAAACTGTATTCGTGTAGAAGAGTCCCGGGATCAGATTTTGGTCAAGTCATGCTGGAATCTGATCCAGAGCCCAGAAGGCTTCAGGCAGAGCTGAAAGCGAAATTTAGATTTTTAGGAGCAAAACAGTAACCATGCAGTTACATGACAAGAATCGGCATAACTAAGCAGATGCTAATACTAAGAAATGGATGTATATGATACGTAAGATGGTTGTCTATAAAATGATTGTAGCCTCATGTACAAAGCTGTAGTGGATGGTGAGATATGGAGCCTGAAAGTCAAAAGTTAAAAACATTGTTACCCTTTTGCTTGTCAGTGTCTATTCTACCTAAATAGCTTGATTATTGTATCATAAGGTGATGAAAAGCCTGATGTTAGCATTTTACTACAGGAAAGTTATCACTTAAACATGCGCCGTGTATGAGGGAGTGGGAGTCGGAGTTAGGAGTCGGTGTCAGGAAAACTGAGGAGTTGGGAGTCGGAGTTGGAGTCGGAGTCAGTGTCAGGAAAATTGAGGAGTTGGAGTCGGAGCTTTGGCTTACCGACTCCACAGCCCTGGTAATTACGCCCCGCAAATAAGCCATGTGAACATAGCCTTACAATGATAGGCAAGTGGTTGTTCGGTTCTTTCTGCTTAGTGTATATTTTTTTGCATATACTTCCTTACCTAGCCATTGTGTAACAAATGATTGCCATCAATGTATTTATATTGATGATGTGATTCCATTGAGATACATTTGTCACTGAGCCTAGCTTGCACCTGAGAAAGTAGCTGGCTTTATGAAGGGCCAAATACCTGCCCCTTTGATGCATGCCAGAACAGAGCAGCGTGACAGTATTTAATGGGCTGGAACTCCCAGGATGCCGTGCTGAGGCTGAACCAATTATCCGTTAATCTGGAGCATTTGTAATGTGCCAGCTCCCAGCACATTATTAATGCAAGAGAACCGGGGGCTTTTATTAGTGCAAAATTAATCAGGGCGTCCCAGGAAAGAGCTGATCCAAAAGTTTATGTTCTACCAAGGCCGGTTAACCCTTTGATTGCTGCTGGCTTGGACAGTTGCACTTAAGAGCTAGATTTCCTTTCTATCGCACTTTTTATTCGTACTCTGCTTATATTTTGTTAGCTTTATTTTATGAGCAATATGCTATATTTTTCCTGTGTTCTTGAAAGGTGTATTTTGGCCAGAAGATGATGCACTTTTATGCGGTTGTCTGGTTTTACTAGTTTTGGAACAGCAGGATAGTTGCAGGTTGCCGCTTTTAAAGGGAATCTGTATCCAATTTTTTTTTTTTTACTTATTAAATCCAAGACCCTGATCCATATTCTTTTCCTCTCAGTCGTTTTTATTTCCTGATTGTAGATTTCTTTATTCGGCCGTCTATATAGGATTGTGGGGAAGACATTCTTGCTTGCACTGCTTTAACAGCAGTTAGAGAGATACTTTACAGCAGCTTCATGCACATAGGATTCTTAAGTCAGATTCTGTCCCATAGACTTGTATAGGAGAGTTTTCACTGTGAAGGGAGGGGGAGCTGTGACATCTCCTCTTGTGACTGCTGGATTCTGTGTTATCTGTACACAATGGTGTCTCCTTTCAGCTTGACCCTGCTGTTACTGATAATGAGCTCATTGCTGAAAAGCTCTCTAAACAGAACAGGAAGTGTCAGACGATTATTAGGCCTAGGGGCCAAAGTGAAAACTGCAGGACTTAAGAATTATTAAAAAAATACTGAAAGTGATATGGAAAATTTAAAAAAAAATAACCAAAAATTCCTAAAAAAAATGTGTTTAACATAAAAATGTGAGTTAAACAATAAGTCATTTTTTGATGACACATTCCCTTTAATGTATATTTTTTATCAGGCTACTATTTGCCAGTCCCTTAATCTGTTGTGCTCAGAAACCTAGTCTATCTAGATGTCATTTTTAGGCTGTTGATTTGGTATTTAATGAGGAGTATGAAGTACAAACTGCATGATCTAGATATCTGGGCTTGTGATTCGGGCTTTTGGTAGAGGAAATACAGAACTTCGTAGTATGAGATTTGTGGTGTGTGTAGTGGAGGGTTGTTGTATCCCCGGCAAACAGAAGACGTTGGTGGGAGAGGAGAGAGACATTGGCTGCTGTGTTTTATTTGCCTTGTTTAATTCAGCAGCTTGTCCGCCTGCGGTCCATCTGTCTTGCCTGCAATTCCAAGGCTTATGTTTTTGTGTATGTGTTGAGAGTCCAATATACAGAAAAACAAGACACGGGAAATAAAACTTGATTCTCACTAATGTACCTATTTAAGAATCCAGTCACATATTGTATTTACTTAAAACCCATCTGTGCTTGTTTTACCAGTAATATATTCGGTCTGCGGCCTGTAGACTACGCAGAAACAGAGGAGATCAAGTCGGCTTTGCTGCAAACCCAGATGAAAAAGCAGCTACATAGTCCGGGTCCTACAGTAAGTAGTGGAAGTCTGCCTTATCACAAAGGACTACTACAATGTATTATCTGTAGTTAAAGGGGTATTCCCACTTTAGACATAATGGCATATTGCTAGAATATGCCATCAATGTCTGATGGGGCGGGGTCCCACCTCTGGGACCTGCAGCTTTCTCCTAAAGAAGCCCGGAAACCTCTCCGTTCAGAATGGAGAGATCGTAGGGACTCTCTTATAGACATTAATGGGAGTTTCGCATTTAGCTGAGCGGCGATGCTCCATTTCAATGGCAGAGCCCTAACCACCTCTCTGTTCAGAACGGAAAGGTTTCGGGGCTCGATTTAAAGATGGGTCCAGGTCCCAGAGGTGGGATCCGGACCCATCAGACCTTGATGGTATATCCTATGCCATTGTTATCTAACGTGGGAATACCCTTTTAAGGCCTCATTCACACTATGTTTTCAGTCTATGGCCTCGTTCACATCGCTTATATTCGCCGACGATAATCTGACGGATTGACTCATATGTACAAGAATCCGTCGACAATCCATTCGAAATTTAAAACCCCCGGCCTATTTCTAGTTGATTCCAATAGAAAATACGGCTCGTCGTCAACCGATGAAAACGCAGTATGTTCCGGGTCCGGAATTGAGTCCGCCACCAAGATGACGACTGCAATGTATCTGGAAAAACAAATATGGCATATGTACAATAATTTGCCACAATGTCGATGGGCTTCACGCCACCTAAAGAATCGGAATTGTGAATCAGATCGTGGGATCTCTATTACATAATACGTCCATTTAGTAGGGACACTCTTTCTGCAAGCCCCAACATTTTTCAAAAGAAATTTCAGACTCGATTTAAAATGGAAGTCCGTGTAAATAACCTTGATGTAAATAAGCCGTGGAAACCTTAAGGACCTTTTTGTTTTTTGTTGGTTTCCATTGTGGTACCTTGGAAAAGGTATCCTGACTTACACAATAGCAAAGCCAAAGAGAGAGAGAGTGCAAATGTAAACACACTTGAACTGCATTTGGTCTATTTTCCAATTGTATGTGCTTTATCTGCTGGTAGGCTATGCCTTTGTGTCCGGTTTACGATCGGGAAATAGAGCAGTTTTATTCCAAACTGAATTATGTTTACCCTATAGACTACTATGGTTCTGCTGTATATGTCTGGATAGCTTTTTCAAGATATCCAGAAGCAATGGCCAAAAACGTTATGTGAATGGGGCATAGTACATTTGTGTTATTAGACTTTTTTTTAAGTTGTTGCTTTACACTGCATGAAATGTGCACCTTTAATTGCCTTTTATCATCTGAGGAACTAATGCCAAACCTCACTTTGTTAGTGGAAAGTGTGACCTTTCAGGATCCCAGCTGATCCTGGGAATAAATTAATAGAAATTAATAGCAGCTCATGAGGAGTGGTGCTGTGCAAGAGCAGACTTTGAAGGAGCCAATGGGGTTTTCCAGGATTTAACATCAACCTATTCTCAGGAAGCAGCTGGAGCACCGCTGCACTTTCATGGCCTTATGAATTTGGTGGTGCTTAGCAGTTCAATACAGTTAGTACAGTTCAACTGTATAGACCACATGTCTCAAACTCGAGGCCCACAGACCAAATCCTGTCCTGTCATTAGAAACCGCAAGCAGGAATGGGCAAGGTCTGGATACAGAGAGACTGCCGCTGCACTTTCTCTGGAGAAAGCAAGCAGGCCTTGCCTATATTGATTTTGGAGCTTCAGCATGCACTTCCACACCACCCTGTCAGGCCTCCCTGGCACCCTATCCACCATCCAAGGTCGGAAGCTTAAGGGATTTTCTCATCACAGGCTTTCACGGACTACAGCTGTTTCTCTCTTCTCTCTCTCGCTCGCTCGCTCTCTGTCTCGCTCTCTCTGTCTCGCTCTCTCTGTCTCGCTCTCTTCTCTCTCGCCCTATATTGCTTTTAGCTTCGCATCTCTTCCACGCTCTCTCCCCGCCCCTCCTCTCGCTCTCTCCTGGCACCCTCTCCGCATCCTATCCGACTTCTCGTGATCTCTCTCATCTCGCTTTCTCCTGACTTCTTCTCTTTCTCTCTCTCTCTCTCTCTCTCTCTCTCGCTCGCTCTCTCTCTCTCTCGCTCTCTCTCTTTCAAGTCAAGGGGCGTGTTTCTCCTCCCAGTAGGCGTGTCTTCCTTCACGAAAGACTGGTGACATCATCATTCTGTGTGAGCGTCGAAAGGAAAAGGATATACCGCTCTGCAGACCTCCTGATCAGTTCTCATGCCTGGAGAGCTATCCCCTCCCAGGCTCCAATCCTTGTAACCAGAACACTTGCATTTATACAACAATTATACATACAGACTGAAATTATGAAACAAATGTGAGAAATACACTGCTCCCCACTCTGTTATCAGGAAGGAGGTAGAGGGGGAGCAGAGTGTATAAGGCTGTTATATGGGTGGAGGGAGTGAATCTAGCAGCAACAGACTCACTAATTTCCCAGATCCTTCACATAGAGCTGTCACTGAGATGAGAGCAGAGAGGAACTCAGAGAGACTTTATTACACAGCCATCACAGAAAGATGTTTCACTTTCATTTTACACAGCTCAGAAGAGAGTAAGCACAGAGTGCAGGCAGCCACAGCACAGGGGGTGTCCTTTCCAGGGGGCATGTCTCAACAGGGCTGAACTAAATATGAGGTAGCCAATCACAGCAAATGGTGTGTGGCCCGACATCAGGCTGCTGATTTAGCTCTAGACACACACAGATTAGCTCATCACTGTATACTAAATGATTTAGGTAATGCAAACCAATTGGAAAAGTGCATCCATTATTACAGATATGATCTTTGTAGTGAGAAAACCCCTTTAATGCTGAAGAGGTGGAAGGGGCTAGCTTTTATACAACCCTTAAAGACATCTTCAGCTTTTTGCTGACCACGCGGTGCACCACAGCCCTTTGAGGGCAACCATAATGCTGATGTGACCCTCAGTTAAAATTAGTTTGACATCACTTGTTGATATTCCCACTACTGCAGTGAATTAGCATTCGTACACCAGCTGATGTTACTGCCCCTTCATTCTGCTGATTGGTGGCATTTCTACATTTTTTAACAAAAAATATGGATCTAAATACTTTTCTCCCTTCTGCCCTGTGTCCATCCTTGCTAAGCCCTTTAAAATTAGAAGAGAACCGGTGAATAATATGCATGTATACATGTGTATACCTGTCAACAGGTGACAATATTGCATATAATGATTATCTATACGGGAGCATAGATTGATTTTAGCAGTGTGATTGATAATGTACAACATTAAAGGGGTTGTCTCGCTACAAAGAATAGCTTTCAACATGTAGGGAACACTAAATGAAGATGTTTTCCAAATATATTGCGTTGTTCATTTTTTTTTTTTTTGTTAAGAAATTAGAAGTGATTTTATCACCTTCCTGGCTCTATCTAGTTCCCCAAGCAACCGACCTGTGTACATCTCTACCCCCTGCTGTTTGTTCTATCTGATAGCAGGGAGTGACCTCATCACACAGGTCAAGTCTGCAACAGCTCAGGACGCTGGACCGGGAGAGCTGGTTTGTTATCTGATCTTGCTGACAAAAGAGTAATTCCTGCTGTTTACTTAAATCTCATGCTGTCAGGAGCAGGGAAGCTTCTTGCTTAATCTAATTCGCAGAAGTCTGAATAGACAGAGCTCATATGCTAATTACAGACAGCTGGACCAGGAAGTGACCGAGAAACCTGCATTATTTCATTCATGCATCCTATGAAATTCTGAGATGAGACAACCCCTATTACCCCTCACTGACCTATGACGTATGAGTACGTCATAGCGTCGGATAGCGGCTTTGAAACGGGATCGCGGGGCGATCCTGCTTCACAGCCACCGAGTGTTAGCGGCTAATTGCAGCTAACACCCGGCGGTTTCAGTGCAGGTGGGCAGCGTCGCACGCCTGCGCTGTTTAACCAGTCAGGCACCGCGGCAAAGATGGCCGCGGCGTCTGAATGACTGAAAAGCGGTGCCGCGTACCGGTTTTCAGCCCGATCGGGACCCTCGGCAATAAGATCGCCGAGTCCCGACGGGCTAACATGGCCGCGCAGAGCCTTGTGAAGGCTCTGATCGCTGTCATGGTCCTGTTTGCCCCACTTCCGTCCGCAGACAGAAAGTGGGGAAACCGCCATCTTTGTACACCCTAATGCATTGCCCATGCAATGCATTAGGCTGTATTAACGATCGCGCCCCCTAGTGGTCAAGCACCATAGGGGGACTAAATGGTAAAGTAAAATAAATAAAATTTTAAAGTACAAAAACAAAAGTATTAAAAGTTCAAATCACCCCCCTTTCCCCAGTTTACAAATAAAAACAATAATAAAAAAGTTACACATATTTGGTAGCGCCGCATCCGAAAAAGTCTGATCTATAAAAATATAATATAATTTATCCTGTACGCTAAACACCGTAGAAGAAAAAAAATTAAACGCCAAAATTGCATTTTTTTGGTCATTTCACGTCACAAAAATTGGAATAAAATTAATCAAAAAATTCACATCCATTTAAAAGGGCTAGCATTAAAAAGTACACATCTGCCCGCAAAAAATGTCCCCTCACTGACGTCCGTAGGTGTTAGTACAAAAAAGTTATTGATCGCACAAAACGGCGCTGCGGCGCAAATTTCAAGAATAGAAAATGTTTGGAATTTTTTTATGGTACCAAAACATAACGGAAACCCTACATATTTGTTATTGCGGATGCGTAACAACCTGTAGAATACAGATAACACATTATATTTACCGAAGATTGAACGCCGTAAAAACAAACCTCCCGCAAACATGGCGCAAGTAAGTTTTTTTTTCACATTTTGCCCCACTTAGAATTTTTTTGCCGTTCCCTAGTATACTCTAGTAATATAAATAACACCACTAGAAAGTACAACTTGTCCCGCAAAATAAAAGCCCTCATATGTCTATGTAGGTGGAAAAATAAAAAAGTTATGGCTTTCAGAAGGCAAAGAGCAAAAAAAAATTAGAGCCATATTATTATGATCATCAGTCAGGAAGGGGTTAAGGTTAAATCCTTTTCGGCATGGAAGCTGCTGCAATAATATACGTGCTGCCGAATTTTAAAATCTGTGGCTCATCCACTATCCCACATTCCTGAACATTTGAATACAGTAAAAATACCAGTTTGCCAAAGAAATGTAATCTGGTTATGTCCGGATTTAGACGTTGCATTAATGTCTAAATCCTCAGCATATGAACATGGCTTTTACAGTCTAATGAACCTCTCTACAGCTCTGGTTATACAAGATCTCAGTGACGATACAGTATATCTCGTTAAGCTCGTATAGTTTATAAAATATATCGCAACTAACATACAATCCTCCTGTTACCGAGACTAAAGGTGTGTTCACACCGCAAAGGACAAAATCTGCTCAGTTTTGACCTCAGTAGAACCGTCCATTCCAGTCGTTTTTTGACAAAACATTTGATAGTTTTTCGAACGGCTTTTGTCACGGATTTTTGTCCAGGTTTTTGAGCGGCTTTTGGACTTTTTTTTTCAAGCAGAAAAGTGTATGGAGTGCAAAAGCCGACCAAAAACTGCACAAAAAAAATTCACTCACTTTCTGCTCGGTTCCCATTGACTTCAATATTAAATTTCTATCTGGAAACCGAGCAGAAGAATGAACATGTTCTAAGTTTTACGGACCGCTGGCGGTCTGAAAAACCGTCCGGCATATAATCCGTTTAGTGTGGACTGAACGGATTTTCTGGGGAAGGGCCCTGAAAATGGATTGACTGTAAAGCTTGTACTAAAAGGTGTACGAACAATACAGTGTAACGAAAGTAAGCGCTGCATAATCTTGTGATTGACCTGTTGTTAGTTTCAGTTTTCTTTGACCTTGAATGATTGGATTTTCATGTTCTCTACTTCACAGCAAAAGGTAATCCAGTGCAGAGAAGGAACCCTTGTCATTTTAGCAAGTGGTTTGTCTCCCTCTCAGAGAACTGAGCTCAACAAGCTTGTGTCATTATTAAAGGCAGACATTTGTTCCAGCTACAACAGCTCAGGTAAGGGTCAATGTTTCCTCTAAGCCTTTCTATCCCAGCACTGCTCCTTCTAAACCAGACAATTCAGAACCTCAACAAATAAATGTTTATAAAGCGCCAGATATACAGATTCACATAGCATTTTCTGTGGCAGTAAAGAGGTAACAACATTCTTGATAATCTAAGGCAGTGAAGGAGGTATTTTCAGTATCCTACAACAATGGCAATCTTCTCCATTCACCCGTCAGACTTTTTTTACGGTAGTAGGTGCACAGATTTAACTTTATGGACCTGCAGAGTAATCAAATGACTTGCAAAAAAGGGAGTATTCCAGCACCAAGAAAGTGATAGGTTTTCCATCAAGTTAAAATGTGCAATTGGCATGACACCACGGCTTCAGCAGACGCATTTTGGGCACCAGCCCTGATTGGTTGCTACCGGCCATGAACTAACATGCACAGTTAATTACAAGTAGTGCTCCAATCACTGTTTCTTATTTCAGACACGTGATTCATTACCTTAAAAATCTACATGTGCACGACTGGAACTGACTGCGGCACCTGCCGTGCACAGGATTGTCGTATTCGCAGTCGTATTTACAGTGGGGGGAAAAAGTATTTAATCAGCCACCAGTACATGTCCGGGCCTGTCTGAAGTTTGCTAGAGAGCATTTGGATGATCCAGAAGAGTATTGGGAGAATGTCATATGGTCAGATGAAACCAAAGTAGAACTAATGGAAACACAACTCGTCGTGTTTGGAGGAGAGAGAATGCTGAGTTGCATCCAAAGAACACCATAGCTACTGTGAAGCATGGGGGTGGCAACATCATGCTTTGGGGAAGTTTCTCTGCAAAGGGACCAAGACGACTGATACGTATACATGAAAGAATGAATGGGGCCATGTATCGTGAGATTTTGAGTGCAAACCTCCCATCAGCAAGGGCACTGTAGATGAAATGTGGCTGGGTCTTTCAGCATGACAATGATCCCAAGCGCACCGCCAGGGCAACGAAGGAGTGGCTTCGAAAGAAGCATTTTAAGGTCCTGGAGTGGCCTAGCCAGTCTCCAGATCTCAACCCCATAGAAAACCTTTGGAGGGAGTTGAAAGTCCGTGTTGCCCAGTGACAGCCCCTGCTCTAGAGGAGATCTGCATGGAGGAATGGGCCAACATACCAGCAACAGTGTGTGCCAACCTTGTGAAGACTTACAGAAAACGCTTCACTTCTGTCATTGCCAACAAAGGATATATAACAAAGTATTGAGATGAACTTTTGTTATTGACCAAATACTTATTTTCCACCATAATTTGCAAATAAATTCTTTCCAAATCAGACAATGTGATTTTCGGGATTTGTTTTCTCATTTTGTCTCTCATGGTTGAGATCTACCTATGATGTCAATTACAGGCCTCTCTCATCTTTTTAAGTGGGAGAACTTGCACAATTGTTGGCTGACTAAATACTTTTTTTCCCCACTGTATATAGTGGTACAATATAAAACAATGTGTCAGTTGTTGTAATCCATTGCATATTCTGAACATAGCATAATAAATGTATCCGTTTTGCTCATCTTCATAAATATTCTGTTACAGCCTTTAACAAACATGATGCTCCAGGTTTAAAACTCATTTAAAATTCTGTTCACACGTATAATATATCCGGCAATATAAATAGTACCAGTTTAGTACATAAATCTATATAAATATGCCTTCAAACTAATCGACATTTCTCGTTATCCTGTAACATTCAATGTGAATAACAGGGCAATAAAACCCAATATTGGTTACAAACACAATCCGGTTTCATCTGTACCAGCGCGGTTTCCCAAGAAACCGGCAGGCTCCAAGGACTGTGCATGTTAGTTCATGGAAATTAGTGACTAATACGGGCTGGTGCCCAAAACGCGTCTGCTGAAAACAGTGTCATGTCAATTGTTTTACCCTGATGTAAGTTTTATTGCACAAAGCTTACACTTTTTTTGGGGACTGGAATACCCTATTGTTTGCAAAGTATTTTCAGTATACCTGCATGTCTAGATCAGTAGAAGTGGATACTGTCCGGAACCCTGGTCGTCTACGGCAGTCAAGTGCTTTTATTTTAAGATCTTTGGTGGAGAGCAAAGCAAAGGTTAAAGGGGTTTCACCACAAAGAAAAATCGCTTTCTGAGGCCAGCTTGAGGCTCACTATGAGATGGCCACACCTGCACAGTTCTCCCTGTTCTTCTTTTTGGCTGTTCCAAATATAGCCAAGTGAGTGGTTTCACCTGTAGTCAGAACTCCTATAGACATGAATGGGGGAGAGCTGTACAAGCACGGCCATTTCTCTAGGAAAAGGAATTTTGCTTTAGGGCCGGTTCACACGGCTTATTCAAGCCGTAATTGCGGGACGGATTTCGTCCGCAATTATGGCTTGAATAAGGTGCGGGGCGAGGGGCGCTACCCGCCGGCCCCATAGACATCCATTATCCACAGCGCATATCCCGTGGGATAATGAACATGTCACTTTCTCCCCGCCCAGCGGATTCGCTGAGCGGGAAGGAGGGACGGAATCCATAATTCTCTATGAGAATGTGGATTACCGTAATGGCTGGGACGGATTCCAGCCGTATTGCAGCGCAGTACGGCGTGCAATACGGCTGCAATCCATGCCCAAAATAAGCCGTGTGAACGGCCCTTTATGGCAAAACCCTTTTAATGCTGCAGACCTAAGTGGCTGTTCACTTCTCAAGGCTCCTGGCTGTAACTGGAAGCTGAAAACTAATAGTTCAGCTTCCTATTATCTCCCTGCACTGAAGTAGAGATGACTGTGTAACTGTTGTACAGCCACATTGTTTTTTATAATGCTGCCTGTATCACGCTCCCAAGTCATTGTGGGAAGATATTGTGGAGTCTACCTAAGTGTGTATAACTAAGTGCGCAGCTTAGAGGAAACAGTAGTAAATGTCTGCACACAGGCCAATCAGATTTAGCATGTGTTATATACCCGAAGGTCATTTATTGTTTTACTTCAATAATATTTTTCATTGCTCTATTGAGCATATAGTAGATGCTGCAGTGATTTCTATTGTGCTTTTGTAATGGTTTCTCGTCTTCTTGGTTTTAGTTACTCACGTTATTGTTGGAGATGAGCCAACACTACGTACCATGAAGTGCATGATGGGAATATTATCTGGATGCTGGATCCTCCGTTGTGCTTGTAAGTGGGAAATCTAACACCAGAACAAGTGTTAGGCCTCGTTCACACGGCTTATTTTGCCGCGGATTGGCGCCGTACTCCGCGCCGGATTTGCGCTGCAGTACGGCGCCAATCCGTCGGAGTCATTACGGTAATCCACTGCTCTCATAGAGAACAGTGGATTCCGTCGCTCCTCCCCGCTCGGCGAATCCGCCGCGGGGGGAGAAAGTGACATGCACATTATTTACGGCGCGTATGCGCCGTAAATAATGCATTGTCTATGGGGCCGGGTAGCGGTGCCCCCTCCGCGCTCCGGCCCCGCCCCTTATTCACGACTGATTTGTGAGCGCACAAATCCGTCGGGAATAAGTCGTGTGAACACGACCTTAAAGTAGTGGTCTCGCCATGCAGTGTCACTGAGCAACAACTAGTTTGGGACTCGCACTTCCTGTTCAGGCTGTGGGCAGGTCTATAGCAGTGTTTGACATATCAACCCTGCTGTTCCTAGCTATTCCTGTTACAGTGACATGAATGCAGGAGATTTATAAAGTGTAGTACACAAGGCTGCAGAGCTCTAAAAAGTGAAAGCTTCTCATTTAGTTAGGTAAAGAAACTCCATTGCTAGAGTTAAGACTGCACGAGGTGACTCAGCAATGAGAGATGAGAGAGCAGAGGGAGGTGGTCAGTAACAGAAACTCGCGTACTCGAGGAGGAGATTAAATCTTCTTTATTTCCTGACCCAAGCAACAATGTATTTGATCATAGTCTTCATTTACCTTTCCCTACAAGTTAAAAACTAATCATTGTGGTGAGAAAACCCTTCTAAGTATTGTTTGGCTATCTGTATTCTAGCATGGTCAGGAAGGGAAGATCTCTCCTTAAGGAGAGCACCAAACGAACGGCTTGTAGAGTTTTTGTTTTGCCTTTTCGCCCTCTACTTAGCATCTGCATAAGGCATTATGGGAAAGGGGCTGAGAAGCCCACAGCGCCCTCTGTTGGTTGTAACACATCCTCAATTTGCTTTTGACCCACCGAGTCTTGAGAAAGCAAAAAGGATTTTTTAGCCAAGCCAGTATCTCTCATCTACAGACAACGCTGTTTCGGGATTTTTGTCCCTCTTCAGTGCAGAGTTCGGTGCTCTCCTTAAGGAGAGATCTTCCCTTCCTGAGCTACCCGATGCCTCCCACACAGCCAGCCAGTATCTTCTCTGCTCTGCACTGAAGAGGGACAAAAATCCCGAAACAGCGTTGTCTGTAGATGAGAGATACTGACTTGGCTAAAAAATCCTTTTTGCTTTCTCAAGACTCGGTGGGTCAAAAGCGAATTGAGGATTTGTTACAACCAACAGAGGGCGCTGTGGGCTTCTCAGCCCCTTTCCCATAATGCCTTGTTCTAGCATGGTAGAATAGATCTTGTAGAATGGGCAGAAACTGTGAGCTGTCCGAATTTTTTTATTTTTTTTTAAACATTTTAAAAAATGTAATAAAATATGTAAAACTAATGTGAAAAGGAGTTTTCTTGTAAAGACCTTGTTTTCTCTAAAGATGGTGAGAGAGACTCTCTCTCCTGGTAATTTAAAGTTTTGAGTAGCAGAAAGATAAATGAATGGCCGCCCACATCCATGAGCCAGTGCCCCCTTTCTTAATACCATCTGTTCTGGGTCACAGAAAGGGGGGAGAGGGGACACGTGGGTAGCAGATCTGGTCTATGAAATCCCTATGCCATAAGGAAGGACATGGGCGGATTTGGTCTTTTGGGTCATACCCATATACTTCGTGAAGAACCACCTCTCTCTTTGGGAAGGGAGAGGACAAGCTTCTTGCTATTTTCTGCATGCTAATATTTATAGCATTCGTGTCTTATGGTGGATTGCGGGTTCATGCCACCTGAGATATTACTAACACTTAAACAGAATAATACTTGTCTACCCAGTAACAAGTAGCTAAATGTTCGCAGTGCAGTCAGCGTCTCAAATGAGCACAGTGACTGTGGGGATCTCAATTATTTCAGGATATACTGCTAAGTTTTAATGACTTTGGAGACTCCATACCTCTAAATGGAGCCCAAAAGAGAACCATTAACTATCCGTATATTTATGCAAAATGTTTAAAGCCTTAACTCCAGCAAATTAGTGCAGTACAATGCTGTGTTTTAATCACTTGTGGGTTTTAGTGGCACAATATCCCTGTGCGTTCAGTTATGACATTTAAGATCTCTTTTTTGGTGCATATAGAGTTCCCCTGCTTTGGCATATAAGGCAAAGTTCACATCTGCATCATAGTTTCCTTTCAGAGCCTTCGGCACAGAGCTGCAACTGAATCCATTCCATGATGAACACCAACAGAGCCAAATGGACCCCATTGACTACAGTGGGGTCTGTGAGATTTCCATTGGGTCTATTTCCATTGTCATTTCACCGTAGAAAATAACTTTCCGTGCTGCGCTATTTGTTCTGTCAATCTTTACTAAATCTGCAATATAGGCTCCGAACTAAACCTCCACTGCAGATGTGAGCAGAGGCCTTTGATTGTGTGCTCATGTTTTAGGTTCAGACTTCAATATGAATGCACATAAACAACAAAAGTTGTCAAATTGGACCTGAATCTAAGTCATTCGATTTGGGTACACCTGATTGACATTTTGGCAAAAATTACCCAAAAATTGACCCTAACCATAGGTTCAGGTTTTTTTGTTTTTTTTTTTTTTTGGGGGGGGGGTGGCGTTAAACCCTTTAACAACCGCCTGCCATCTTTTGACAGCGGGCATTTCAGGTCATTTGTCTGCAGCGACGTTTTTTGAGGTCACTGCAGATATAGAAGTATTTTGCGGCTCCTATCACCGCAGCTGTGCTAGGAACAGAGCTGTACTTCACAGCCCAGTCCCTAGCGCAGTCTTTGCAAATGCCGGGAAGTGGCCACTCCCCAGCACTTAACCCTTTGATTGCCGCAGGCATTGACCTTGGCATAGTCAAAGGGCTTTTCCCTGCTCTATCGGGTGATCGGGACTCCCGGTGACCTGACAGAGCCCAGGGAACATCTCCACAGTCATCCCTGGGTAAATATAGTAGCCCCAGGGCTGTCTGTGTAACAAGCCAGCGATCAGGGCACACTGTGTGCTGTCCTGATTGCTGCCTGTGTCATACAGACATAGATTATAATGTATTAGGAGACCTGAATATGCTAATATATTATTAAGTGTAAAAAAAAGTAAAACCGTTATCCCTTCATGGAATAAAAAAAAAAGTAAAAAAACAGTGTAGAAAAAATAAATATTTAATAAAAAATATTGTGCATACCTTACACACACACAAAAAAAGAAACTACACATATTGGGTATCCACACGACGGTAATAAACTGTAGAATTAATCTAACCAGGTATAAAAGGGGTTGTCTCACTACAAGGATTGCATTTTATGTGTAAGATCTTGCAAAAACAAGTCACTTTGCAATATGTGTGCATTAACAGTATCCTACCTATTCCTAGATATCTCCTCTTGTATGGGCTGCATCAGCTCCTCAGGTCACTAAAGCTACAGACCTGTTCGATCTCTCCTGATAGACTGCCAGTGCTGGTCGCTATAGCTACAGAACTAGGTTTCTGTGGGGAAAAAAGTGAGTTTTAGACCAAAACCGTTTCATACATGTGGCCCCTAGTGTCCTCAGCAGCTCATTACTGCAGGCCAGTAAACCCAAAATTCAAATATGAAACCAAGAAAACCGGACTGAGGTCAGATGAATCGATGTAGCGAGACAACCCCTGTAAGTGGGAAATTTGAATGGGGTAAAAAAAATAATTAAACACAAAAAAGAGAGTTTAAACTATTCCCCTAATAAAGTACAACTTCTCCCACATAAAACACGGCCTCATACAACTGCGTAATTGAAAAAATAAAAAAGTTACGACTGTTGAAACGCAAGGAGGCAAAAACTAAGAAAATGTGCTGGGCATTTAAAGGGGTTTTGCCACGAAGTAAAATTGACGTGGGAAATTTGAAAATTAAATAGTAAACATTTTCACCATTCATCATTATTAAAAATTCTGGACCGTTTTTGTTTTAGCTGCTCCTATAGTGATCTGTTGTTTACAGTTCATCTCCAGGGGATACGACCAGGGCTGAGAGCTCCTCAGTCCTGGTCGCACATGCTCAGACATCACCTCTCCTCTCAGGCAGCTACTGAGTGTTCAAACCCCAGGTGCTGTCATTCTACTCCTGTCCTTTGGACTAGTTAGTTATAAGTCAAACAGTGCAAATAAAAAAAAAAAGAAACCTTAATGAGGTGTGTGCAATGATACAGAGGAAAAAAAAAATCCACAGGTTGTTTCTGCAGGGATTTGAATAAAGGACCCTTGTGCTGTGAGGCAAAAATGTTACCTCTTAGCTACAGTGTAGCTACTTACAATTCTATACATAAACAGACCTTTCTTTCACTAGAGAGAGGAAAGGCCTGGTGAGGTCATCCTGCTGGGTCACATGATATGCAATTCAAACAAATCACACACGCCCCCTTCTGAGCGCACAGAGCTGAAGAGCTGGATGCAGGAGGTATGAAATGAGATTGTGGCAAAACCCTTTTAAGCACTTTTCAGGCATTTGGCTTAAGGGATTGAGGTTAACTTACTGTTCCAGGGCACTGTGGTTTGGAATAAGTTTAGGTCAGGGGAGAAAAAAAATCTAGTTTTGGACATCTGATCACAAATTTTTTCACAAATTTGATTGAACTGAACATGTACCTATTTCATACAGTGCTAGTTATCAATAAGTTGCAACACTTCTTGTATTTTCTCAGGGGTAAAAGCTTGCCTGGAGAAGAAAAGACGAGAGCCAGAAGAACTTCATGAAGTAGACTGTGGACCTCACAGAGCTCGGCTTAATCGAGAACAGCTGGTAAATATTATTATTTATTTTAGAGCTCCATTGATTCCAGGGATCTGTACATTCAAGGGGGTTACATACATAAGTCAAACAAGTATAATGATGACAATATGCAGGGGCGTAACTAGAGAAGCAGGCCCCCCCCCGCCTCCCCACCTCGCCACCCCCTGACCATGAACATTTACCAGGACACGTTGTTAGATAATGTAGATAACACAAGGGGTAAATACCTCACCCTACATATCACCATCGTACTGCTACCAAACAAATCCACTATACCAAGACCAACATTACCAATAACCCTACTACATAGGAACCTGATTATACCGCCAGAACATGACCACAAAGTGACTGAACAATACCCCTACACTATTACTGATCAGTACACAAAGACCAATAGAACCACCATATAGTGGTAGACAGGACCGCCATGAGAAATTTTGGGGCCCCATACAGCTGGAGCATCTGCCCCCCCCTACCCCACCCCCCAATAGTTTACTTACATTTAGGACCTCACAGGTGACGTCTTGTCTGAGGAGTCTTTTACTTTCCCTTTTCTTCACTATTCGGTCCCGACCTCCATGATAACTTCCTCCATCCACCACTCGTCCCTGTAGGATTTACAACACAAACACCTGAGACTCCTCTTTTTTTTTTTTTATCATTTTCCCAACTGAGTGCCCCCTCCCCCCCCATGTACAAACTCCCCATTTATAATGGCCCAAATGGTAATAATTACCCCTGGCAATTATGGGGCTCCCCCAGTCGGCATGTAAGTACAATGGGGCCCCCGGGCGGTAGCTAGGCATCCACCGGGCAGTAGATAGGTAGCTTGGGGAGACGTCATTAGGGCCCCCTGTAGGCATAGTTCCCCCCCCCCCCCAGTATTAGGGCCCCCTGTAGGCATAGTTCTCCCCCCCCCCAGTATTAGGGCCCCCTGGTAGGTATAGTTCCCCCCCAGTATTAGGGCCCCCTGTAGGCATAGTTTACCCTCCACCCCCAGTATTAGGGCTCCCTGTAGGTATAAGCTCCCCACCCCCCCCGCCCAGTATTAGGGCCCCCTGTAGGTATAGTTTCCATCCCCCTGTAGGTATAGTCCCCCAGTAGTAGGGCACCCTGTAGGGACAGTCCCCCAGTATGGGGGCCCGCTGTCGGTATGGTCCCCAGTAATGGGCACCCTTAGTCTAGTCCCCAGTATTAGCGCCCCTGTAGGTATAGTCCCCTCCCAGGGCCCCTTGAAACCCCTAAATTGCCTTAAAACCTCCCGCGCCCCCCGTGTCCCCCGCCCGTCCGGGCCCAAGCCTTCGCATTAGGTTGGGCCAGAAAGGAAAGTCGGAGGCGGGAAATGCCCTCACTTCCGCCGGCGCTGCAGAGCGAGTACGGGGGGCGGGCGCACAGCTCCCCTCCCCCCACCCCCCCCTTTAATTGTATGCGGTGCAGGAATGCATAAAATTTTAAAGAGAGACCCTTTTTAAATTTAGATCAGTAAAGTTGTATGTTATTTCACTCCCGGCGGGCCAAGAGCGGCATTATCGGGGGAGAGGGCAGTAGCGTGGTGGGTGGGAAACCGGGCCCCTCGGGGTAATTGCTTGTTGCTCCCCCGGTGTTACCCCCCTGAAATTGTGATAGTTTGGTCGAGGGAGAGTGGCCCCTTTGCCCACAAAGGCTTACAATCTGAAAATATTTTGTTTTTTTATATTTTAAACTATTTTTTGATTTCTTAAAAAGGAACCAAAAAATGTGGAAAAGACTCCGAATCTGTCCCCCAATAGAAACAGCCACAACGAAAGCCCAACAAATGTACAGCACTAAAACAGTAGGTTGTTTTAATAGCTGTTAAATGGATCTAAAAATTCAAAGGTTTTAACTTGCTGGCCCGGGGGAGTGCAGTTTTTGGCGCAGATTTGCCCTAAAACCCTGGTCGGTTCTTCATTTCTTTTCGGGGGAAAAATGCCAGTCAGGATTTTTATTGATATTTTTTAAAATCTTTGTTTTTTAAACCGATCATAAAAAAAAAAAACCCTGCTGTGTTGACTAACCAGACTTTTTTTTTGCGGTCTATGAGCTAGGGTACCATTGGATTTTCAGCTGATTTTAGATTTTTTAATTTTAAAAAGAGGTTATAATTTCCGTGTTTTTTAGGTTGTTCACTGGGTTAGGTCGTTGCTTGGTAGTTTACATGGGTTATTTTGGGGAGTATTTAGCCGTAATTGCGCCCACCCCCGGGGAAATTAGGGTGAAATAGGGCCCTATTTCGGGAATCCCCTTTCAAGAGAATTAGGGTTCGTTCCTTTGCTCGCCATACGGGTGGGGAGTAAGTGAATGTTAATTTTTCGGTTTTAGCGGGGGGGGGAAAAGAATTCTATGGGGCCGGCCCCCACTCTGCCCCCCCCCCATACACAAGGTGTAATTGTGGGGCGAAATACATCCTGCAATTAAGTCGTGTGAACAGAGCCTTACAATAAAAACAATGAATATCCCCAAAAAAAATTTGCTCTCCACCCTTTTAAAGGGACACTACGTTAAAAAAAAATTTCTTGCCACATATTGACAAGTAATACACAAATATTTTATAGATTTTCTTTTTTTAATTTGGGGGTTGTCTTTTGCTGTATTTCATTTTTTAAGATTTCCCTGTGTACATGACTTCCTGACTTGTGACTTTCCCTCTGTAAGCTATGATAGCACAGCAATGAGAGGATTGTTTGACAGTTCTTTTTCCAGGTCGACTATGATATACTTGATAAGTATGAAGAAACCCCTTCCCCAGTGCAAAATGTTTTCTTTTATCCTTTCATGTGTTGCTCTTTTAATTGCTTTGTGGTCTAGTCTAATAATAATAATAATCTTTATTTCTATAGCGCCAACATATTCCGCAGCACTTTACAAATTCAAGGGTAAACATACAGTCATTACACATTAAAAGTACTTACAAATGAGACACAAGGTGTGAGGGCCCGGCTCGTGAGGCTTACAATCTATTAGAGGTGTATGGGTGAAACATACGGTAAGAAGTGCCAAGTTTACATGGTCCGGCCATGTTTCATAAATAGGGGGTGGTTTACATGAAAAATGGATGAACCTGCCACCAGGACAGTAACATTCTATATACAGATAAGTGCCTGTGCGTGCCAAGTGCAGGGAGTGGAAGATGTATGTGATAGCAGTTAGGGATCTTGGTGGGCCAGACCGAGAAGATGTATTTTCAGGGCCTTCTTAAAACTGTGAGGGTTGTGAATGTGCCTGATCGCCCGCGGTAGCATATTCCAGAGAATTGATGCCGCACATGTGAAATCTTGTAGGCGAGGAGATGTAGGGAGGAGATGTAGGGAGGAGCAGCGCTGTGGAGAGCTTTATGGGTGAGAGTGCTGAGTTTATACTGTATCCTGTACTGGATGGGAACCAGTGCAGTGACTGACACAGGGTAGAGGCATCAGTATAGCGGTTGGAGAGAAAGACAAGCCTGGCTGCTGCATTCTGGACAGATTGGAGAGGGGAGAGTTTGCAGAGAGGGAGGACGATAAGCAAGCAGTTCTGCGTAGTCAAGATGAGAGAGAATAAGAGCAGTAATGAGAGTTTGAGTCGTTTCCACAGTGAGAAAAGGACGGATTTTGGAGATATACTTGAGGTGCAGGTGACAGGAGCGGGCAAGGGATTGGATATATGGGGAGAAGGTCAGATCAGAAACAACTAAACCCCCTAGACAGCGGGCCTGCTGCCTAGGAGAAAGGGTGGTACCACATACAGAAAGAGCAGGGGGGGGTTGGTGAGTAGATGGCGGAAAGACAAGAAGTTCAGTCTTAGTGAGGTTTAGTTTCAGATGGAGAGAGGACATGATGTCAGAGACAGTGGACAGACAGTCACTGGTGTTTTGTAGCAGGGTTGGAGTGATGTCACGGGAGAAGGGGGAATAATTGGGTGTCATCAGCATAGAGATGGTACTGGAAGCCAAATCTACTGATGGTTTGTCCAATTGGGGCTGTGTACAATGAAAAGAGGAGAGGACCTAGAACTGATCCCTGAGGAACTCCAACAGCAAGAGGAAGAGGAGAGGAGGTCGAACCAGAAAATGAGACACTGAAGGAGCGGTGTCCTGGAGGCCAATGGTGCTGAGCATGCTGAGGAGAAGTTGGTGATCCACAGTGTCAAATGCTGCAGAGAGATCCAAGAGGAGCAGCAAGGAGTAGTTACCTGAGATTTTGCTGTCAGGAGATCATTTGAGACTTTAACTAAGGGCAGTTCCGTGGGAGTGTAGGGTGCGGAAACCGGATTGCAGAGGGTCAAGAAGAGAGTTAGTAGAGAGATAGCGGATTAGGCGAGAGTAGACCAAGCGTTCCAGGAGTTTAGAGATGAAGGGCAGGTTAGAGACTGGTCGGTAGTTATCAGCACAGGACGGGTCCAGAGAGGGCTTTTTTAGTAAAGGGGTTATGATGGCGTGTTTGAAGGAAGATGGAAAGATCCCAGTGGAGAGAGGTTACAGATAGCAGTAAGGTGAGAGAGGACAGCTGGAGAAATAGACTGGACGAGGTGGGATGGAATGGGGTCAGTAGAGCAGGGGGTGGGGCGAGCAGACAGGAGAAACCTGGACACTTCTGCCTCTGTCGTCGGGTCACGGGCTGCGAGTAGAGTCTAATTTTTATTTGGGTCTGACCAGAGAACAACAGATCGGTCATTGTTATTACCTACTATTTTGTAATGAGACTACATGGAGATAAGTAGCTAGTACAGCTAGTAAGATGAGTCTGCACAGCCATACAAAAGGAAAATATTTTATATGTAATATATTTGGATTTTTCTAAAGCAGTTGCTACTGTTCCACATAAAAGGTTGGTAAGTAAAATGAGAATGCTTGGACTGGGGGAAAATGTGTGCAAGTGGGTAAGCAACTGGCTCAGTGATAGAAAACAAAGGGTGATAATTAACGGTGCATACTCAGACAGGATCCCTTTTACTAGTGGGGTACCACATGGCTCAGTATTGTGCCCTATCCTCTTTAACATTTTCATTAATGATCTTACATATGGATTGCACAGTAGAATATCGATCTTTGCAGATGATACTAAGCTCTGTAAAGTAATCAACACAATAGAGGATAATGTGTTATTACAAAGGGATCTGGATAAGTTGGAGGCCTGGGCAGGGAAATGGCTGATGAGGTTTAACACTGATAAATGCAAGGTTATGCACATGGGGAGGAAAAATCCATTACATGACTACATTTTAAATGGAAAAAGGCTGGGTAAAAGTGACATGGAGATGGACTTGGGAATTCAACCAGTGTCAGGCAGCAGCAGCCAAGGCTAATAGGATCATGGGTTGTATTAAAAAGGGCATAGATGCACATGATGAGAACATTATTCTCCCACTATACAAGTCACTGGTTAGACCACACATGGAATATTGTGTACAGTTTTGGGCACCAGTGCACAGGAAAGACATTGTAGAGCTTGAACAGGTACAAAGGCGGGCAACAAAAATAATAAAAGGACTGGGTGGACTGCAATACCCAGAAAGATTAGCAAGGTTAGGGTTATTTAGTTTAGAGAAAAGTGTGCTTCAGGGGGACATAATAAATATGTTTAAATATATTAAGGGCCAATATAGAGATCTCGCTAAAGATTTATTTATACCCAGGGCTGTATCCAGGACAAGGGGGCATCCTTTACGTCTTGAGGAAAGAAAGTTTCTACATAAACATAGAAAGGGATTCTTTACTGTTAGAGCAGTGAGACTGTGGAACTCTCTGCCAGAGGAAATTGTCATTGTGAATTCACTAGCAGAGTTCAAGAAGGGCTTGGATGCATTTCTGGAGCGTGATAATATAACAAGTTATAGTGACCAGGATTCTGGAGAGGGGTCGTTGATCCAGGAATTTATTCTGATTGCAAGATTGGAGTCAGGAAGGAATTTTTTCCCTAAAATGAGGACAATTGGCTTCTACCTCATGGGGGTTTTTGCCTTCCTCTGGATCAACACTTTAAGGCAATGTTCACACGGCTTATTGCCGACATAATTGCGGGGACGGATTTCGCCCCGCAATTACGCCGGCTGCCGTGGGGCGGGGGCCAGCAGCTCACCGGCCCCATAGACACTCATTATTCACGGCGCGTACATGCGATAAATAATGTGCATATCACTTTCTGTGGATTACCGTAATGACTGGGACGGATTCCAGCCGTACTGCAGCGCAAATACGCCGCACAGTACGGCTGGAATCAGTCCCAGAATAAGCCATGTGAACGGCCTCTAACACTTTAGCAACACTTTAGCAAAATGGGCTGGACGTATGTCTTTTTTCGGCCTGACAAACTATTTTTAATTGCATGGGACTGTCGAAAAAAAATGCTGCCTACATTTTTTCAGGAATATTGGTTTTAACAAAAATACTCCTTTCTGATAGAAGTGTCCCTCTAATCCATAGTACTCCTTGATCAATAATAAAAGCTGTGTATATTTAGGATAAAGAAGGACTCTCCTTTGTGTCTCCGAGCTACTCTGCCATCTCACCAGTGTCAATACCTTGTCAAGGCAGGCAGTCCAGGATGCAGGCTGTGTGTATATTATCATATGGGTTCTTAATAATTCAGCAATACCAATTATGTATTTTTTTCTTTGTCTGGTTTTTTTTTCTGAACATAGGCACAGGGAAAGGAAAAAGTTATTTTTTTTTTTTTTCTAATTTTTTATTTTCACTCTAAGGTCCAGTAGGAGGTTTGGATGTCCGATCTCCTGATCACTAAGAAAATACACCGAAATACTTTTGTGTACAATTGACAGGCAGCCTACCTGGCCCTCAGGAAGGGCCTAATAGGCTTCTGTATATGGCAGACCTGGGGGACATTGTTAGGTCCCCAGATTCCATAGAAACCCTTTGGCACTCAGGTGCCCCAGTGGGATAGGATGGAGGAGGCCCAAGCCATCTGTCTAACTACATGCATGCTCTGGTTAGCATTGACCACAACATCTACACGGTTAAGCAGGGGGATTCTGTTATTTTGAGTTCTGGCCAATGAAGCAGGGTGTCCGCTGTATAATACAGCTGTAATCCAGAAGCAACAGTGTGGGCACATTTCCTGTGCCCTCTTCATCCCTGCACTGTAATAGTCCAGCAGTTTACAGGAACCATATTGCTTCTGCAATGCACTATTAAAGTGCAGAGAGTGAAGGATTTAAGGTAGTTATGTGTGTTAGACTCCCTTTATTCATGGACCCTTTCTTGAGTCAGAGCAGAGTAGAGCAGCCTTTCCTGTACTATCTGAGGGGTTTTCCACACAAAATTAAAATGTATTAAAACCCAAGTGAAACCACACACGTTCAGTTGTGCAGAATGACCCTGTCGTCAATATTGGGTACAGTGTCCTCAAACCAAATGACATTAAGGAAAAAGAGGATGTAATGAAATGTCTTTGTCTCTTTTAGCTGCCAAGCCTGCTGGATGGATGTCATTTTTACTTCCTTGGATGCTTCAAAGAACACAGAAAAGAAGACCTAACTGAACTGGTTAAAGCTGCTGGTGGCCAAATCCTAATTCGCCAACCAAAACCAGATAGTGACGTGACACAAACAATTAACACAGTAGCGTATCATGCAGATGCCGATTCTGACCAGAGGTTTTGTACACAATATATTATCTATGATAAAACGTCCAAATTCACTCCAAGCAGGGTGCGCCAAGGTAAGGTTTGGTTTGCCCCTTCAAGTTGGCTGATTGAATGTATCACCCGCTTTGACCTGCTGCCGGTGCCTCAGACATAGCCTATCCAGAGACACTGAAGATGTCCAGAAAGTACAAATTTTTTTGGTTTTAAGACCTACTGCCTTTTGTATTTCCGTTGCCTGCTGTAGCCAGCATTATGAATGGTAGGTATAAAGATACAGGACTTCATGATCCTCTTCAGACTTTTCATAGCCTTATTTAAAGGGTTTAGAAACCTGAATGAAAAAAAATCTTTTTGATAAGCCATTTACTAGAGAGCTGACTGCAGCAAGAGGTGCACAATGTCATTTTCAGGGACTGTTATAGATCAAGTAGATCAAGCACCCTCTATGTTGTCCATCTCAGGAAAATACTATAATACACAGATCGAGTACATTATTTGGCTGTAATCATTGTACTTGGGTTTTTGTATTCTTTTTTTTTTTTTAAACCCCTTCCATTCTGTGTTTATCCATTGTTACCCACAGCTGTCTTTTTGTTAACAGTCAAATAAAAAAATCAGTTGATCTGTTCTCTTGACCTGTTACTACACAAACATGTGAACCATAATCTTACATTACACATTTTTATTGCCTATCACAAGGACAGGCCATCAATGTCAGATCAGTGGAAGTGTGCTTTAATTGTCATGAAGAATCAAATAGAAAAACACTCCCCTATAAAATCAATTTTTTTCAGAGGTACATTACAGACTTTTATGGGTGTTGTGTTGTACAAAGTTGGTTTACATGTGACATATGAACACTATTTTGCAGTAACTCTGCTGCAAAATACACAAGCTGAATTACTGTTGTTCGTTTTGTGACATATTTGCTGCAGCTTTGTGTTGCAGATTTATGTGCAGAATTTCATGTAGCATTAAAGTCTATCATGAAATTCACTATCCAAAACCTGCAACATGCATAGCAAACACTGCATAAAACCTTTCCAAAGAGGGGGAAAAATCAGTTTAACAATCTAATAATAAATATATCTACTTTACATTTCTATAGTACCGTAAAAATATCCAAACATTTCTATTTTTTAAATTTGCACCGCAGCCCCATTTTCTGTGACCTATAACTTTTTTGCACCTCCACCTATAGACCTGAGTGAGGGGGCATTTTTTGCGGCCTGAAGTGTACTTTTTTATTGGTACCATTTTGGGATAGATGTGACGTTTGTGATTACTTTTATTCCAATTTTAAGGGGACCTGAATTGACCAAAAAAACACAATTTTGGCATTTTGGATTTTTTTTTTCTTCTGCGGTATTCAACGTACAGGATAATTAATGTTATATTTTAATCTGAATTTTTTGGACACAGCGATACCAATTATGTGTAACTTTAATTTTATTTTTGTATTTGTAAAATGGCAAAAGGGGTATGATATGAAATATATATTATATATATATATATATATAGATATAGATATATATATATATATATATATATAGATATATATAGATATGTTTGTATAGATAGGTGTGTGGATAGATAGATCTACATATATATAAATATTTATATTACACTTTTAAACATTTATTTTTTTACTTTCACATTCAGTCCCCCTAGGGTGCGTGACCACTATAGGGTGCGATCGTTTGTACAGCCTATTGCATTGTATCGACAGCGCATTAGGGTGTACAAAGATGGCGGGAAGTAGTAAAACGAAAAATATGCCGGTGGTGGAAGCCTTCACCAGGCTTGGAGTGAAGAACAGTGCTCACTTATTTAGATATGGCAACCACCACGGAGTCTATGGGGTTATACAGCACGGGATGCAGTATGTAAAATGAAAACTGAGCTCTAAATGGTTGCTATGGCCAACAAAGACAGTCTTCCTGCTAGACTGTTTTGATAAATTAGGTCCAATATTTCCATGAGGAAGGAAACTATTAGACGGTTATAAGAAACACCTGTTCGAGGTTGCTTCTGCCCATGGGGGCAGCACCATGTAGTGTAGGTGTACTTAACTTTTTCACAGAAGAAAGTGACATATTTGTGAAACACAGCAGCCAATTTTTAGGGTAGAAATACACAGTGCAGTCGTGGTGTAGCCACTGTGTGGCCATTAGTCTCATATTGGTTCCGTCCACGATTGGCCGCACGGCTTTTCAGCAAACTTTTTGTGGCCATTGCTGGGACTGTTGAACGACTATGTATTCCTACCCTTAACGTTTCTTTGTCATTCACATCACCTTTTTAATTTCTTTGAATGAAGATAACTTGTTGATATGTCCAAATATGTTAGAAATTAAGTTACTTATGGACAAAGGATGTCTAATTTTTATATGACAATATATCAATAAGACTGGCCAGGAGTGAAAAAAGTTGCTAAATGTTGTGCAGATTTTTAATGTACAGAAATACATAAGTTGACCCACTGCAGATTCATTTCTGTGAATAAAAAATCAATTTTATACATGTGAATGGGGTAGTTTCTGCTTCATGTACATTACAGGAGTTGTCCACTTTGTAATAAATGTCACGGCCAGCTCCTAGAGCACCATTAAAATAAAACAAAAAATACTCCGCTTCCTCCCGTTCCAGTTACGCTGCAGCGGTCACGTGCCTTTGCTTACATCACCGTTTGGAGCTGTTAACTTCTGAACAGTGATGTAAATTAGTGGTACGTGACCGCTGAAGCCAATCAGGGGCTGTAGCGATGATGTCGGAAATAAAGAGAATGATAAAGGTATGTTCACACGGCGTGTTGAGCCTGTATGGACATACGCTTTTAGAAACGTGTTTGCATCCGTCTTTCGGACCCCAAATGGACCCAAACACACATCTAATAAATAGCAATGTGATTTTTACATTGCTTTTACTTTGAAACACGCATCAGCGTTCACACAAGTGACATGTCAATTCTTGGTCCAAAAGATGCAGCAGGAGCCCTATTTTAAACTACAGTATAGGGTGTGATCCTGCTGCATCCAACACGTATCCAAATACGCAGCTGCGTGTTGGATCCATTTAGGATCTGATTGATGCTGTGTTTTTGGATGCGATTTTCGGATCCAACACGGATCCAAAAACAGCATGTGAACGGCCCCTAACAGTAGATAGGTGGGCGCAGTGCTGGAACCAGGGACTAGAGAGGAAAGGGAGTATGTTTGTCTTTTTTTTTAAATTCTTTTAATTGGGCCCTCTGAGGTAGCTGTAAAATTCTTCTACAAAGTGAGCAACCCCTTTAAGATGAGTAGGACAGAAGCACACTTTCTGCAGCAACTTTGCCATTTATAAATATTTTCTCAAACCTAGGTAAAACTTCAGTTCAGCTATGTTATGTTTTACCTCAGAAAGAATGGATACAATTCAGATAATGAAAAGAAATATCTTGCTTTTACCAAGAGAAAAAAGCTTCCTCAAAACCAGCTCATACACGACCTTGGAAGTGAAACAGTCGAAGCCTCAGAAACTACCATTTTGTTTTGCAAGAGGTCATGCCAATTAAATAGTAATGAGGAGAAGCTGTACAGGATCCGTCACAGGAGTCAACAGATCCGATTGATTGCTAATGGGGTCCATCATTTTGACGGGAAAAAATACCCAAACCTACAGCGGAGGCTCAGAAGTCTGATTTGAACAGCGCCTTGTAAAAAAATCTGTTAGAAAAATAACCTCATGTGACTTTCAGATTTGATCATGTTAACTTTCCGACTTTTTCACAGAGTAAACAATCTACCGTCCCGTTCCCGAAAATCACAACCACCTTTTGGGTAGTTTTACATCTTTCTACGTGTCTTTGTAAAACCTGTATTTGTTCTGCCCCATCCCTCCTCCTCCCTACATGCAGAGGAGGTGATGCAAGAATGGTTTTCAGCACTCTAAGCCCATCAAGTGTTGCTCTTGTCACTGCATGCAGTCTCGCAGATAAGGCGGCTGGATCTTGGGGCAGTAATAGGGCCGTCTAAATTACCTTCATCTTTTGGCTAGGAGTGGGCATGTTATTTTACATGGTTCTTTGAGCCAAAAAGAAAGAATGATGTAACAGAAAGACTAATGCATCGTGTTGTACATTTTCGCTGTGAATTTCAACCCCTTTCAGTGTAGCAAAGATGAACCTGCAGCAAAATCTTCATTTTACATACACGGAACTTACTTACGATATGTAGGTGAGATTCACAGCCTAGATTTTCCAACCTGTGTGGACTTAGGGCTCATTTTGGGTTAAAAATATCACCGCCAGCAACAGTGTAGGGGCTTAAAGAGAACCTGTCACATAGATCATGCCACCCTTGCTGAGGACAGCACAAGCTAGTGACAGACATGCTGTTTACAGCGCTGTGTCCCTTATTCTGTAAGATGCTGTAGTTTTCGTGTATTTAATGCTCATATCTGCAGTTTTCAGCCCAGAAGAGTCATTCGAAGAGTCCTTTAAAGAGTCAGTTTTTTTCAAACCCGGCCAATCGGAGGCTAGCCCCGCCCACCTCAATGGATAAACCTTTTACTTTGAATAGGTAAAAACATGAGAATAACTGTCAGTGGGCGGGGCTAGCCGCTGGTGGGTGGGGCTAACACCTACTCATGAATAAGATTTGAGGGGTAAATGCTCTAAAACTGTTGCATCTTACAGAATAAGGGACACAGCGCTGGCTACAGCAGGTCTATCACAGGCTTGTGCTGCCCTCAGCAAGGGGGGCATAACCTATGTGAAGGGTTCCCTTTAAACATCACTTTCAACAGCCGTACAGGGAATAGTACATGGGGTTAAACATGACGGGCAGCAACAGTATGGGAGTTAAAATTCACGGGCAGCAAAAGTACAGGGTTAAACTTCACAGGCAGCAACAATATAGTGTTGAACATCACTGGCAACAACACTATGGGTCTTTTTCAGCGCTGAACACAAGTGCAGAACACCCGCATCACAACGTCATCATGTGAACTACGCCACTGTGTTCCATAGGGATAAATTAAAATTAACTGGGGGAGAACTAGGCGTTTTGGATGCTGTTTTGGCCGTTGAAAACAAGTCAAAAAAGAGTCCAGTGAACATACACTACTTGCATGTATTTATAATTAACTTTTTTTTTTTTTTTACTGAAAAAAAAATTGCAAAAAATAAAAATGGTTTTATGCATATTTCTACACAAGCCACATCAACTCACATCTACATCAAGTCTCATTATTATGACCACCAGCTAAATCCAGAATAATTTCTATGTCCAGCACAGACAGCAGCTAAATGGGCTAGGACTGACTAAATAAGTGCCTTCTAGGTTGCCATAGGTATCTGGAACCATGCTGCCTGCAGTACATCCCACAGCTGCTGAACGCTGCGTGGGGGAGAATCCATCAGTTGATTGAGATGGTCCCACAGACGCTCCATTGGGTTCAAGTCTGGGGACATGCTCTTCCAACAAATGTTTTACATTTCTCGTAGACATGTTGCATCGTTTTGCTGCAAAATTCCATCTGCCCCAGGGAAGGGTATCGGTTTGTATGGGATCTACAAAGGTGGATTATACCTCAATTGGTTGAGAGCCTTCCACATACCCAGAGCATGCCACAAAAACATTTCCCAGACCATAGTGCTGCCACCACCAGCTTGTCTTCTTCCAGCAAAAGTGGCAGGGTGTTCACTGATGTTTCTCGTCTAACACACCAATATCTGTTCATTCAATTAAGCAGAAAATTTGACTCATTGGAGAAGGCAACTCAGTGCCAATTTGCAGAGGTCCAACTCTGATATTGACGTGAAAATTGAACCCTTTTCTGCTGATGCAACTTCATTAGCAGAATGCTTTGAGCCCCATATGTATTTGGGGTTGGTGAACTGTTGTTTTAGACAAATCTAGGAGTCCACTGGTTCATTTTGACAGTGAGCTACTTCACTGTAGCGTGTCAGTTTGCCCCTGTGCACATTCTTAGCCAGAGTTCACCTCTCACTAAATTGGCACGTGGTGCTTCGCAGTTTCCACATTGCTTATTTACAATGGAGCTAATTGTCCACTCAAGATGCACTTTTAATTACAGCAGCACAGTTTCATAAATACTGCTAACCTTGGCCTGAAAGCCCCTGATAATTCCTTTTAGCAAGTCTGATAAAGCGCCCCTTTCACCCATGACAGCAACGAGGGATATGTTTGCAGAGAGCCTATTGCAACTTAAATACCCACCAAGCCCGCTCATGGCACATGACTTCATGAGCTACGACCTGCTGACATCAAAAGCAGGTGGTTAAAATAATGTAACTCGATTGTGAAGTTTTTATGCACTCCTTCTTCTTGCATATAGTGTGTAACTTTCCCCCCACCCATTTTCCAATGCTCAGCAGGTACTGGTACTATCTATGAGGTTGTTAGTCTGTATGATCAGAATTTGGCAAGGATTTGCGGCTGTAATACAGCCATAGTATGCTTGTTTGAAATTGACCCTTAGGCCTCGTTCACACGGCTTATTTGTCCGCGGATTGGGGCCATACTCCGCGCCGGATTTGCGCTGCAGTACGGCGCCAATCCGTCGGAGTAATTACGGTAATCCACTGCTCTCATAGAGAACAGTGGATTCCGTCGCTCCTCCCTGCTCGGCGAATCCGCCGCGGAGGGAGAAAGTGACATGCACATTATTTACGGCGCGTACGCGCCGTAGATAATGACGGTCTATGGGGCCGGGGAGCGGTGCCACCCCTCCCCTCCCCCCCGCGCTCACGGCCTTAGGGTATGTTCACACGGCGTCTTGGGTCCGTTTGAACATACGCTTTTGTGATGTGTCTGAACGGACCCAGACACGCATCCAACAATGAGCAGTGTCCTTAACAGTGACGGCAATGTTAATTCTTGGAGCGGATCCGAAGGACGGATCGGACAGATGCGATGTAAACACGCATTGGCGATCACTCGTGTGAACGCCGATACGCGTTTCCCATTGCCGGCAGTGTTAAACACACTGCTCATTGCTAGATGCGTGTCTGGGTCCGTTCAGACAGACCCAGACATGCATAATAAAAGCGTATGTTCACACGGACCCAAGATGCCGTGTGTCGGGAAAAATGCTCTTAGGTACCCCCCTCCATGGATCAATGGTTGAGCACACCCGGGCCCCTGCTTATATCTGTGAGGAGACAGCACACGTGGCAGCCCCCTACATGCCCCCACACCCTCCTGGGACAGTCTATGAACTCCTCTCACTCTGGTCATGCAGTTTCTGACAGAAACACAAAAATGGACCATAACGCGGCAGGGCATTGGCACAGAACCGAGCCGGTACCATCATCAGAACGGGCTGGACCTACACTACACCCGGGTACCAGACACCCCTATTCTATGGACTCCCTAGGTCCAGTTCTGGATTTCTCGATCCCCATGCACCCTAGAAACCCGGGAGTGGTAGCGGGCCGTGCAGAAAGATTCACATTTTAAAATGTGAAATCGCTGTATACCACGGTTCCACGATTCTCTTATAAATCTTTATGAAAGTTCGGAGCTGCTGTGGCTGGGTCATTTTCATTGAAGTCTTTGAAGCTTGGGGGTTTGAGGCAGCATGTGTCTTGGGGCTAATTAATGGAGATGAGGCTTCTTTTCAGGTGTCCACATCTCCTGCTCTGCCAACTTCCTATGGAAGAGCATTTACAATGGGTCTTGGCTGTGCTGATTAACGTGTAAATTGAGCTTTCCTGGGGGCTGGGGGCCATCTGTGAGATCTGACTAGATGAAGTTGGAGAGAGGACTGCCATATTTTGAGGGAATTTTCCTCACACTGTTTGAACATACCCTTAGGTATAAAGGTAAGATAAACTAAATATTGTAATATTGTATCGGAACAATCACAAAACGATCTTGAAAAAAATATACCTAAAGGCCTGTTTACAATAACTTATGATATCCAACTCTAAATTTTTAGAGGCATAGATTACACTTGCCTAGTAGGCTATGTCTCCACTGCAAAGGATTACGATCATATCTTTGGCGCTTTTAGTTTTTTTTAAAGCGCTGAAGATACGCTGCAGCCCCATAGACGGCATAGAAAAGACAAGCTGCAGTCTCCACAGCTCGTCTTTTCTCCGCTCATCTTTCGCCGCAGGTGAATTATACAACATATTGTATAGTACGCCGGCGCTTTTTAGTTTTCTGCCGTCTTCCCATACAATGCAATTGTATTACTGACGGCAAAAAAACGAGAAGCGACCGTGGTTTTTGTACAAAGTGTGACAAAAACCGCGGTCCTGCATTGGAAAAAACATAGCCTTAGGAACAATTTGAATGCATATTTTATGGCATTAGTAATTAAATCTAGGAATAATCACATGAAACAATACAAATGATACCTTTTTATTTGTTCATATCAACCGATGGGATTCATCGTCAACCTACTCCACCTTCGATTTCACCAGGTTTTTACATTTCCTTTTTATATGTATTGTTACACTTCAGCAGAACTTATGCTGAGCTATTCATTTCTAAATGTGATATAATTTGCTATTTCATTATTTAGCCTGGCATCTGAGCGAGAATACAGATGTTGAGTGAAATAAATTTCAAGACAAACCTTTATGTGTGTAGTATATTATTAGTACTGATTATCACTAGCACATTATTAGCAAAAACTACAACTAATCCCCTTATTAGAGAAATATGGTCTTCAGGATTGTGTGCAAACAGGAAAATGATGCATGCTAAATAGGTCTTTTGGATTTTCTGCTGATAAACTCTGTCTCCATTAAAAATAAGTAATGATACAAATACTGTATTTTTAGATTTTTTTATAAATGCAAGTGAAAACAGTGTTAAGCTATGTTCACATGTCAACTTTTCCAAATGGAAAAATCCAACATGGAATCCGAGGCAGAAATCCAAGGCAATACCTCTGATTTATGCCTCAGATTTTAACCTCAACTGTGATTTAGACGCAGTTTACCCCTATGTTTATGGGGCCAATCCACATCACGTCTGCCCAATGTGGATTCTGAGCAAGATCCACCTCAAATAATGGACATGTCCATTCTTTTTTGTTCGCACCACAAATTTGATATCTGCGGTGTAACAAATCCGGACTATAGTTCACAATGTGAACTACAGGGGTTTGCGGCTGCCTTGCTAGTGACCGGGTTCCTCCCGCACCAACCGGCTGCATCGCTGGGTCACATAGACCCAATGATGCAGCGAAAACAGCCAGCACCTACATAAATGCAGGCAGAGTTAGCTCAAATCCCAGCCGTCTTAACACCCTAGATGCTGCGCCCAGTAGTGGCTGCAGTATGTAGGTGATTGATCGAGGGAGGGGGCTCCCTCTGTCTAACCAACGGCACCCCTGAAATTGGGATCAGGATAGTTGCCATGGCAGCCGTAGGCCAAATGCCATGTACAGAAGCATATTAAGCCCTGTCAAAGACATTGCCTAAGAGGCTGCATGACAAAAGGCATAATATATAAAAATACATTAAAGCAATGATGCTAAAAATATTGGGACATAAAATACATAATTCTTTTTAAAGCGTTTTTAAGTGGCAAGTATGATTTGTTCATGTGAAAAGCAGGCTGTAAAACAGCATGTGTCATGTAAAATGGGCTTGTAATTCCCTTTCTTCAGTTGGTATATTTAGTTATTTAAAGGGATCTGCTCGTCTTCACTTTCAAGTTCTCATTCTAACACCTTGGGAGTGGTCAATATCGGACTCACTATTCTCATCAAGGACCTGGTCAATAGACATGAAAAAAAGACATTACTTGAAAAAAGAAATGAAAAGTACAGTAAGCACAAAAACTTTTTCATAACTTACTTAGCTAAATACAAGGTTGAATCAAAAATTACCCATAAATTATATATTAAAATTCTTGTATGGGGAGACTTCCGGGGGCGGGACGCAAGATGGCGGCCGCATCTTAATGGAGCTCCGGTGCTGCCGCGACCGAATCCCCCCACATCGGGAATATAGCTTGCCCTCTGCCTAACCACCAACTGGCAGCGAGAGCGGACGCCGAGAGGCACCGGACAAGCCCCATCTGTTTAGACCCGGTGGTCCGGAGGCTGCACAACGCCCCCACTTGGCCTTTTAAAAGCCGCGAGGGGCCCCGATAGCTGAGGGGCCGGAGCAGCGGGAGAAAGCGCGACCCGACAGAGGCTGAAGGTGAAAAGGCGGGGGGAGAGGAACTACAGGCACGTCTCATACCTGCCGAGACCGGAGCCGCAGACTACGGGCGGCGACACCACGCCGCGGATCCACCTCGCCGCCCTCTCTGACCCGGGGAGACTGCTGCGCGCCTGCTGCTCGCGGCACGAGACGGGGACACCTGCGTGTGGGAGACGCGCTGCTGAGGACCCGGAGCCGACTGCCGGCGGCACCATCCGAGGGACTCCCTGAGCTGCAGACGACCGGACTGCCGGACCGGAGACGGGACGCCGGCACTGCATTGGACCTGCTGCCACACGTGCTCCGGACGGAGAGAACCGGCTGAGCTACACCACTTTACAAGAGTGCCACAGGACGGCCACAGCGAGGTGAGGGGATGGGGGGACACAAACTGGCCACAACAACCCCCCAATATTTAAGGCCTAACCGCAGCTGACCCCTACTTTTGGCACGAGGCTCCTCGCTCCATTCCCTAATGACATTTTCCACGCAGGGCGGCCATATCTGGAAAGCCGGCAGTAGAAAACTGCTGCGGCACTACACTACGCCGCTTACACAACGTATAATTCCCCTCACCCGAGGACAGCCTGTGTTATTTTTTTTGGTTTACACCGGTGATATACAGCTTTCACACCAGCCCCTGCACAGGCACTTCTAAGAAGCCTGCAGTTTGTGACACTCAAGTCTCTGAATCACATATTGACCGGGCTACACATTGAACCCACAACTGGGTTGACGGCTGCCTGCACGACATCACTACTATCCAACAGCACGCTTTCACGATTTATATGCCTATATCACTGAAAACAGGGGGACTGGTGGCTGCTTAGTCCTGAAGGCCCCCATAGAGGACTCTGATCCCTTGAACTCTTATGGTCTTTGCAGAGCGGAACAGTGCCACTAGGGTGATCTATAGCATGCTCTTTGAAAATTGCTAACTGCGGGGGTAGGGCATTCAGGCCCCCCCTTTGCCCACTTTTAAGTACACGATGAGACGCAAAAAACTTTTTTACCCGCGGGGACTCGGACTTTATTGCTTGTAATTCCAGAATAGCCCCCTTTTCCAAAAGGCGCCCCCTATATATTAAGTCGGTCTTACCCGTGCAAAAAATCTATGCCACGCCAAACAACCACAAACCAAAATTTTTTCCCGGGACCCCCTTGAAACCCAAAAAGCAGACCAAAATTAGGCAAATTTTTTTTAGGCCCCCCAGAGAAAAAACCCCTCTTTACGGCAGTGGACAAAAAAACCCAAAAGCACCAAAACCCCAACAAAACCGCTACTAGTCCACAGCCCGGCCCCCCCAGACCTTCGACCACCAGCAATAATGTCGATCCAAAAATATACAAGCCCCCAATCACCTTAAGCCCAGAACAAACCCCCCGAAGCTATCCGGACCTTTTTACCCCTCGGCCCCGACACTGGGACAGGGGTCTCTCGTATCCGCTCCCCTTTTTGAAAGGGGTTTGATGTCCTCGGGGTTCAAACAACGCGCACAAAAATCAAAAGACACCCCCCCTAAAAACGAAACAATCCCAGAAAATAGCCGACTTGGAATCTCGCAAGTGAAATGGGGGGGCAGCATCGTAGGTTGCGACACCACTGCAAACCACCCCCCGCACCCTCGAAACACTCCAGAATAAACTGGGGGGCCTTGGAAAACAGAGAACGGGGAACAAACTACGTTCATAGGGGGGTACCAGAACTGTACCTCCTGTCCCCCTGGCTACCCCCTTGGTCACAGATCTAAAACAAATTAGAACTTGACCCCCCCAAAGATCCATTTTTTTGAGGAGTCCACCGTATGGGAGTAAGGGGGTTTAACGGGGGGAAAGACCACGCCCCTATCTAGCCAGATTTAAAAACTGGCAGTCAAAGGAAATTCTTAAAGATCTTACGACAAAGGGGGGAGGTCAAATCAAGGGAAAAAATATCATTTTCCAAGTTTCCCCTTCAACAAGTTCAATGAAAGAAAGGGCCTTCATTCAATATGAAAAACCCTTCATGACCGGGAAAACCCCCTTCAATTATTACCCCGAGACTAAAAGTACAAAAAAAAGGGGCAGGTGGTTTTTTTATGACTCCCCGAAGAGGCGGCACGTATTTCCCCCCCACAAAAAAAAGGGCTAGATTAACCTTGATGCTCAGAAACTGAAACATAACTCGTAGGGGGGAAGGGCGACAAAATTTTAAAATTTTGTCGCGGTTTTTTGCTTCTTGGTTTCCTTTTTTTTTTTTTTTTTAAAATTTTTTGCAAAGTTTTGGGACTTTTGTTTTCGTTTTAGTTCTTTAATTGCAGATTTTCTGGCCGGATACTGGCACGGGGGTTCGGGGGGCCGGGCTAAGGCCCGTTGACATGTGACCCTGGACCCCCGTTGGCATTTTCCTATTCAGTTATAGGTTTAAGGAGTTGGAAAAAGATTTCTGATCGCCAGACACCCTTCCAGGGAATCGTCCAAAAGGACCCCCCTGACAGGTTAGATGCTCGAGGCGCTCGCTGGGACGCCTTCGGTCATCACCCGCGACTACACACAACAATTCTTACTCCCCCATTCAGAGATACAGGATGAGTAGCCGTAGTCAAGAAGATTCAGTGAGCGCCCCCCCTCCTTTAAATTAATTTCCCGGATATTTCAGGCTTTAACACCCCCCAAAAAAAAACGGGGAAAATTTTTATATGTATGAAAAAAATTCCGGGCAGACTATTCTGTCTCCCGGAAACCCTTGGAAGGCAGGTGGTTTTGTCCCCAAGGGGCCCCATGCTCGATTTC
>JAODAL010011468.1:0-99878 GCA_025379985.1 Phyllomedusa bahiana
TTGGTTAAACATATTTTATAGTAAATTACGCTGTGTCATGGTGCGAAGCCGCATAATTATCCATAATAACATTTAAATACTTTATTGAGTCTTGGTCTGTTTGCGCAGAGAGTTCAGTTGCACGCATATTGTTTTATACATATTTTATAGTATATTACGCCTGGTTTCAGTGGTGCGAAGGCCGCCATATTAATCCATATAACATTTAAATACTCTTATTGCAGTCCATGCGTCTGTTTGGCGCAGAGAGCTCAGTTGTACGCAAATTGTGTTATACATATTTTATAGTAAATTACGCCTGTAGTCAGTGGTGCGAAGGCCGCCATATTAATCCATATAACATTTAAATACTCTTATTGCAGTCCGTGCGTCTGTTTGGCGCATAGAGCTCAGTTGTACGCATATTGTGTTATACATATTTGATAGTAAATTACGCCTGTAGTCAGTGGTGCGAAGGCCGCCATATTAATCCATATAACTTTTTAATACTTCTATTTCACTCAGTGCGTCTCAGTTTGGCGCTAATCGTGCATTTGTACGATAGTTTGTTGAAAACTATCAATTGCTAGTCCTACTGGGCAGTTGTAAATCTCAGGGACTGAAGGAAGAACACTGTTGATTTTGTGTTACGGTTCTTCCACCAGACCGCATTTCACAGATATTTGATAGAAACAATTCTGTTTCTAATCCTAGTTGGCTGTTGGAAATTAGAGGGATTTAAGAATAGCTGTGATTTGCCGTCTTTCAATAAGAGACTGTCAAAAACTCTTCCATACCTTTTAAATTTTTATATTTCTGAACATGGAGCGAACTGCAGGTGGTAAGCGAGCAAAGAGGGGTGTAGGACATGGAGGTAGAGGTACGAGAGAAGGTGCTCCTTCCAGTGCTGGCGACAACACGCAAGCCAGCGGATCGTCGGTTGCAGGACCGTCAGGCCTGTCATCGCTGGGTCGGTGCCCTGTGAATCTCAGTAACGAACAGCGTCGCCAATCTGTTCTTCAGTGGTTAATGCAACCTGCATCCAGCAGTCTTACCTCCTCGTCCTCCCAGTCACGGCCACAAATGTCGTCATCATCATCGTCAGCATCCGTCCAACATGAAGCGAAGGCAGCCCAAATGTCAACTCATGTACCCACCACTGTGGATAATCCATTTTCTGAAGACCTCTTTGATGACAAAATGCGGTTGGGGTCAGAAGGCATTTCAAAAGATCAAGAGGCCAAAGAGGATGATTTTGTCTGCTCTGACGCCCAATCGCTGATGCCATCAGAGGAGGAGAAGGAAGCCGGTCAATCGGCAAAAATCCCGGGCGGTCGGCAACGCCTTGCAGTGCCTGTTGCTTGTAGCCCGCAGCTCCAGGATGCAGAATGTCAGGACGAGGAAGTCACCTGTGTTGATGATGATGATGACGACATTGCGGATCCAACGTGGTCTTTTCAGCAGAATTTGCTTGCGAGCGCTTCATCACTGGACGAGGAGGAAGATGATGGGGTAGTGTCAGTACGGGTCCCGCCTCAAAAAGGGAGAGGGCGGTCGCACAAGTCCGCTGAGATTATTCCGCCAGCCACGATCAGCGGAAACACCGCTCCTCGCTTATCGCCGTCGAAAAGGTCCAGGACCTCTCAAGCCTGGGCCTTTTTCGATCAAGCCTCTGATTCACCCAGCGATGTCATATGCCGCCTTTGCCGTAAATGCATCAGTAGAGGGAAGAATCTTAGGTGTTTAACCACCACCAACATGTCTAGTCACATGCAGCGAATGCATGAGTTGAAATGGAGGGAACACTTGGCAAACAAAAGGTCACACCAATCCCGGGCTTCCAACCACTGTCACACCCTCTGTCTCCGTCTCCTCCTCCTCCCACGACCAAGCGTTCCTCAGCTGCCCATGTCTCTCAGCAGTCATGAGCAAGGATCAGCTCCGCTTCAGCCTCCACCGTCGACCGAGTACCACCACCACCAGAGACACAGTCTACCCCTTCCACCAGGTTGATCTGCACGCCGTACAGCGGCCAGTCTAGCAGCCAGCCTTCTGTCTACCAGGTTTGGGAGCAGAAGAAACACTTTAACCCAAACCATCCCAAAGCCAAAAGCCTGAATGTCGGCATTGCCAGGCTTTTGGCCTTGGAAATGTTGCCTTTCCGTCTGGTGGACACAGATGGGTCATGGCCCTTGCCTGCCCCCAATACCAGATGCCGAGCAGGCATTTCTTTTCCAGAAAAGCCGTCCCTGCCCTGGCCAGCCACGTGTCATCTAAAATCTCAAGCGCGTTGTCTGCATCTGTGTCCAGCAAAGTCCATCTGACCACCGATACATGGACTAGTAAGCACGGCCAAGGCCGCTATATCTCTGTGACAGCTCACTGGGTGAGCTGGGTGGATGTCTCTGGTGGTGACGGTGGCTCTCAGGCTCGGCGCATGCTCTTCAAAACCGCAGGGATGGTGCAGGGTTCTTTCCCCCAAGGTCCACTGGTAGCATCACGTGCCCAGAGAAAACAAGCCGTGTTGAAATTAATCTGTCTTGGAGACCGTCAACACACAGGTCAGGAGCTGTGGACGGCTCTTCGCAACGAGACCGAGCGCTGGCTGGGTGACAAGAACCTTGTGCCAGGCAAGGTGGTGTGCGATAACGGTCGAAATCTCCTGGCCGCCCTTAAGATCGGTAGGCTGGAGCACATCCCTTGCCTGGCACACGTCATGAACCTCGTCGTCCAGAAATTTCTAAAGCGCTACCCGGGTCTGGACTGCCTGCTGAGGAAGGCTCGAGGTCTGAGCTCACACTTCCGCCGTTCGCACCCTGCTTCGTCCCGGCTGGCTGCGTTACAGCGTCAGCTCGGCCTCCCCATCAACCGTCTCATTGTTGACGTGGCAACACGCTGGAATTCCACCCTCCACATGCTCCAGCGATTGTGGCAGCAGCGCAATGCCATTACGCAGTACGAAGTGACACATGGCCTGACAAGCAGCGGTGCGGACCTCGGGGTGTTGAGCCACCGAGAGTGGAGGCAGGTGAAAGAGCTCTGCACCATCCTTGCGAGTTTTGAAGAAGCCACCAAAATGGTCAGTGCGGACAATGCTCTTGTCAGCATGAGCATTGTGGTGATCTTAGTTCTGGAACAATCGTTGGACACTCTGAAACAGCAGGTCCCACCAGCGACGGAGGAGGACGGACACAGATGCGGACACAGAGCCTTTCTCTCCAGAAGGCCCGACAGTTTCACAACTTTATCGGTCTTCATTAGGCAGTGGTTCGGGGTCCAGGGCTGGTGCAAGGCGGCCTCAGCTCTCAGGGTACATCATCTGAGGCAAGTCAGGCTGTGTTGAAGCTGAGGCAGAGGAAGGGGAGGAGGAGGATGAGGTATTCCTGGACACTGATGTTACCGATGTCCTGCCTTGGAAAGAGGTTGGCACGGATTTGAGGCGGAGGAAAATGAGGAAGATAAATTTGCTAGTGCCGCTCGACCCAGAGGCTTTGGAAATCAAGGCTCCATCTCTCACATGAGTGCTTGGATGCTCCATTTCCTCCAACATGATCCTCGCATTAAGGCCATCAAAATGAACAACAGTTACTGGGTGGCCACCCTCCTCGATCCCCGGTACAAAGCGAAACTCAGCACTTTCCTTCCACCCACCCAAATAGAGAGTAAAATGCAGGAATTGGAGACCGTGCTGATTGATCAACTGGAGACATCTGTTGCGTCTGCTTCACGTTCTTCAAATGTCACGGTGGAACAATGTCAGCAACGTGACAGCAGTAGAGTGCCAAGTAGCCGCAGCAGCAGGCATTGTGGCAGAAGCCTAATGGGTGACCTCTGGCAATCCTTATTTACCACCTCACCAACGCATGTAATGCAGGGCACACATACAACACACAGAGACCGGCTTAAGATCATGGTGCACGACTATCTGCGTCTCAACACCGATGTTTTTGGATATGTTCCGGACCCAATCGACTTCTGGGTATCCAAAATGGATAAATGGCCCGAGCTCGCTCGACCTCACGCCATTAAGGTATTGTCTGACCCAGCAGCCAGAATCCTATCTGAGCGGACCTTTCAGCACAGTTGGAGGAGTCATTAAAGACAAATGCATGGGCTTTCTCACTAGATAATTGTCTTTCATGATGACTCAGGCATGGATCTTGATGATGTTGTGGCCACCAATTGCCGAGGTCATCCGATAGTTGCCGGTCTACTTCCATTCTCTTGAAATTTTTTTTTTTAAATTATATTTCTTAGTGTAATTTTTATTTCTCAGTTCCCCACTAAAGGTAATTTTGCTGGTTTTTGCGGTGAGTGACTGTTAAAAGACACCATTGTACCCGGGTTCATGAAAAACCATATTCCATTTACTCAATTCATCTTTAAAATGGTTCACACGTGTCTTGGTTTTGGGGGTCCATTGGTGCTGTGGAGATACAGCTTTAATCAAGTTCCTTTCGGAACAGAAATGTGGCTTCTAAGCTGGGCAATTTCTCCCTCACAACTTTTAACAGTGCTGAGAGTCCATTTTTATAATTTTTTTGGGTCATGCTGCTGTGAAATACAGCTATTCTACAGGTCCTATTGCAGGTTTAAGGGTCATGCTGTGGCCCAAGACAGGTATAGTCAATGTCCAGTTCAACTAAAATGATGGTTGAAAGACTCCTTTTTCCGGCACTTTTAATCTGTGGGTCATGCTGTGGTCCATGACAGGTATAGTCAATGTCCAGTTCAACCAAAATGGTGGATCAAAGACTCCTTTTTCCGGCACTTTTAGATATGTAGGTCAGACAGGTTTAATGGTCATACTGCGGTCCAGGACAGGCATAGTCAATGCCCAGTTCAACTAAAATGCTGGTTCAAAGACTCCTTTTTCAGGCACTTTTTCGAATTCAAAACGCTTTATTGACAGAAATCACGAACAACAGAAGCATGTAGAAACAAAGAGACTTGCAAAGTCTCCAAAATGCAAAAACCACGAAAATTGAAAAGAAAAAGAAAGAAAAAAAAAAAAGGGGGGGGGAATATAAAAGAAGTGTAAGTTCTACGATGGTAAGAAACCAGTTCAAAAAATAATACAGTGCTACTCAAAACATAAGGACCATAAGGTAAACAAGCATTCAATTTGTAAAATAATTAGCGTATCAAGCCTTCAGGCACTTTTTAATCTGTGGGTCATGTAGATTTAAGGGTCATGCTGCGGTCCAGGACAGGGATAGTCAATGTCCAGTTCAACTAAAATTGTGGCTCAGACTCCTTTTTCCGGCACTTTTTAATCTGTGGGTCATGCTGCTGTCCAGGACAGGTATAGTCAATGTCCAGTTCAACTAAAATGGTGGTTAAAAGACTCCTTTTTCCGGCACTTTTTAATCTGTGGGTCAGACAGGTTTAAGGGTCTTTGCTGGGGGTCCAGGACAGGCATAGTCAATGCCCCAGTTCAACTAAAAATGGGTTCAAAGACCCCTTTTTTTCAGGCACTTTTTAATCTGTGGGTCATGTAGATTTAAGGGTCATGCTGCGGTCCAGGACAGGGATAGTCAATGTCCAATTCAACTAAAATGGTGGTTCAAAGACACCTTTTTCCGGCACTTTTTAATCTGTGGGTCAGTCTGATAGGTATCACACCTTATTCCTCTCTTCTTATTTGCATTTCCTACTATGCACAAAGGATCCTCAAAGCAGTTTTTAGGAATTACCAGTGACCATGTAAACAGGTTTCTTTTTGTCATAAGCAGATAGTCTATTTGAATCTATTCATGTCTCACCCATACATTGATGTTCAACAATAGAAAGAAGACAAAATATTACAATATTGCAGGGTGAGTGGAGAAAATAGTCATCATTGAACTTCCTCCATTTTTAATAATATTTAACTCTCTTTTCACCCTATTCAGTTCCTCCTGTAACTGATCACGTTCAGTTTTCACTTAATTCTTCTTTTAATTTATCTCTTTCATGTTTGATCTCATGAAATGGGATCCAAGAAGATCTGGGAGACTTGTCTCTCTCATATCGTCTCCTCTCTTTCTGTCTGTTATGGTTGGTAGAGACCGTTTCTGTCTGGGGTCTTTGGAAATTAACATTTTCGTTCCTGTTTTGCCCCTCAACTTTAAATATCCTAGCTGCATCTACTGCAAAGCTTCCCTCTCTGTTCTTCCTTTGCCACAAATTACCAGCTCTTAATAAAATGTCATTTATATCACATGGTTCTGTAGTTACATACAATATTCCATTCTTTACATCACTAGCCAAAGCCTCTAGTAGCATCACTATGAACCAAACCGCCATGCTCAAAACCTGGATTACCCATGAGTACAAGCTCCAGTATTGTAGCAATCCTATGAGATAACTCATAAGGATACTCTTGCTTCATTTGCCCAACTTTACCAGACAAAGATACATTGGAAGCTACCCCATACAGTGCTTTTAACAACTCCCTACGAATATCCTTTGTCTTCCTCTGGTGTCCACAATTTTGCACAATTCTCATCCATAATTAGAGATGGGCGAATCAATTCTAACACAGAGTGGAATTCGTTTAGAATTTCAGGAAAAATTTGATTCTAAACGAAGCCGAATTTCCTGACGATTCGTGGTATAGAATCTAAAATGGCCGTGAGCACATGGCGTGACATGGTGCAAAGAACTATGGGAGGAAGAAAGGAATATCCTCAATGACATGTGCAGACAGGCAGCCAATCAGCACCCAGCTAGCTTCTGCGATGTCACAGCCCTATAAATAGGGCAGCCATGTTAAATTCTGCCACTTGTCACTGTGTCTCATATACACAAGCATCTCTATGTAGCTGCAGTAAATTGCACTCTGTGCAAAATACTTCCGTTTTTAGAGTTACTGGGGTGAAATACCTATCAAATACACAGGTGTGTCATATACACACCTCTTCCTAAACCAGCGTTTTTTTTACAGCAGCAGCACCATGAGGAGACCTGAGTGGTAAAGTGACAGCATCATCAGAAGGCTACATAATGACCCAGTGAAGAGTGTGTGTGTGTGTGTGTGTGTGGGGGGGGGGGGGTAGCAATACCAGCGATGGTTAAGATGGTGGGTGGTAGAAGGAGCATCTGGCAGCAGATGTCTGGAATCAGGCAGGTGGCAGCATCAGAATAGCAGCTTAGGCAGGTAGCCAGAAGAATTTAGCCTCATTTGGGTGAGGCAGCATGGCTGATCTAACCTGATGCATCAGGCATTGGTGTGTGGAAAACCTGGCTGATCCATGTTTGATTCATCTTGACAAAGGTGAGTCTCTCCACATTAGGGTGGACAAGCGAGTTCTCCTTAGGGTAACTATGGCCCCCACTGCACTGACTCTCCACCTCTCCACCTCGGCTCAGCACAAGCCATCAGTTCTCTGAATGGTGCAGAGTTCACTTTCTGCCCACAGATTCTACATATACCAATGTATTTCAAAGGTGTTGCACCTTATAAGTGAAAAAAGCAACTCTTTGGCGCAGAGAACAATATTCGTAAATAATAACCTGCCTGTAATGCATGTGTGTGCATGTGAGAAATACACACACTGTATTTCAAAGATAACTCACCACAATAAGTGAAAAAAGTAACTCTTTGTAGCTCTACATGTATCAGCATTTAACAAAACAGGTTCTGTCATAATCTGTGGAATCATCTGATGACAGTGTAAAAAGAGTGTGCTCTTTGACGCAATGGTGGGATCTTGTCCCTCAACTCGGTTCTTTCTAGCTGGTGCTGACATTACCCTGTCTGGCTGCGTTCCCACTTCAGTTATTTGGTCAGTTTTGCCCCTGTAACTGCCCAGATAATTTAAGTGGGAAGCGATTCGAGCAGTGTCTGTCATCTACGTGTCATACTAAATCAAAGCATTGTTTCAATACCAAACCACGCTCCCTATGCATATTTCTGCATGGCACAATGTTCTACAATACGATACAGACTTTTTGCAGCCAGGAAATAGCTGTTTTTTAACACATTTCTACGCAAATAAATTCTAAATGAACCAAATTTTTGGGAAAAATTCTACGAATCAGCCGAATCAAATTTTTGAGAAATTCACTCATCTCTATTAATAATCCATTTCCTGCCTCCCTTTGTAAAACTCTTTCCATGTCACCACCAGTCCCATTATAAGTTTCTCTCACTCTTTGCAAATCACAGAACCATTTAATAAATCTACTGATATCATGGGATGGGACCTGCCCAATCGCCTTAAAATCCCCCTGTCTGCAGTGACGTCTTTTGGTGAGGAACTGTGCATTTATTTCCACATGTTTCAAGACAAGACAGTCTTGGATACGGATATATATATATATATATATATATATATATATATATATATATATATATATATATTATATATATGTATATTATATATATTTATTATGTATAGTATGTATACTAATGTATATAGTATAATGTGTGTGTTATATATATATTTATATATATATATATCATATATATATATATATACACACACACACATACATATATACACACACGCACAATTACACTATATGCTGCCAATGAATGAAGTGTTCCCGTGAGGATGATCCCTGTGAATGAAGGTTAGGGTTGGGTTATATATAGAAGTGTGTGTATACATACTTACACACACACACACACACACAACACCACACACACACACACACACCCCACACACACTTCTATATTTAACCCAATCCTAACCTTCATTCACAGGGATCATCCTCAAGGGATCGCTTCATTCATGGGCAGCATTGGAGCACGGCAGTTCAGAGCACGGGGAGCATCATTGGACGCTTCTCTCAGTGAGTGGTTGATTTTACTTGCTTAAACGCCTCAAAGATTGACAAGGCACTTTAAATTTACGGAAGTAAAATTGTCCCAAAACTCACTGCAAATACACTTATGGATCATATGAATATGAATATGCATTGTATGAATGATGGCATGTATTTTACATTGGAATCAATGAGAGGTGTTTAGAACATTTGAAGCTTATTTTGTTGTGTATTTCAGCTGGAAATGCACCCCAAAATAAGCATGAAAATAGTACGTGTGAACATAGCCTAAAAGCAGCTCCCATTCTGCCAGACTTGAGCTGGGCCGGACCGCCTGGGACTACTCTGTTCCCATCCAGGACCTCCCCATTTTGGAGCAGGGTTAATTACCGAGTCACTAGATATGATTTGACGAACTACATGGGGCTCTCTAGCCATATGTTGTGCAGGCCTGATTTAATACATACCCACTATTCATCTGAATGGCTGACATAAAACACAGCATTTCCCCTGCAGGAGCCCCCTTTAAGCAGTGGGGAGAAAAACAAGCTTAATTTGTTAGGTTGGACATGAAATAAACATGTCATTGACATCTAATGGTCTTTATATCTTATTACAGGGACTAGTGACCAGACCTCTTGCCCTTCATTGTGGATTCCTTATAATGGATACTGCTATTACCTAGCCCGAGAAACTAGGACATGGAGAGACGCCATGTTAGCTTGCAGGAGAGAAGACAGTGATCTTGTAAGTTTGCACAACATTGAGTAAGCGGGTGCTATTACCTCACAGTTTGACTAAGATAAGTATCTACTGGTTCACCACAAATACTAGTAACCTCAAAAAGGTTTGACCACAAAGGCATTTCATCTCCTGCTTTCCTTTCTTCAGCTTTCAGTCTTCAAAAGGGTGTATGTATGATTCGTTTGAACTACTTAGTATGTAATCTATCAGTCTTGACATCACCATGCCTTTCCCCACAGTTTGCTGTCTCCCGATCATACAAAGATCTGTTTATGTAAAGTCAAGTAATCTAAAATTCAAGAGCAATGAGTAGCTACAATGTAGCTGTGTAGTTACCACTTCTGCCTTTCAACATAGGGTTCTTAGGTTCAGAACCCTGCAGGAACTAGAGACGAGCAAACAGTAAAATGGTCGAATCGAACTTTGAACAGTAGAAGTGTTCGGTTCGAGGTTTGAGTCAAACTCGAACTCAAACCCCATTAAAGTCAATAGGAGAAGATGTTTGGGTTAATGTTTATACCTATACAGATGAGGAGAAGCTGGAATTACCATCCATAACAGTAAACTGGGTACATGGAACAACTTAGTGAAGATAATTTGTCTCTAAGAGTGACAGAAAAAAATGGAGAGGCTAAAATACTTCATTGCTTTCAGTGGCTAACTGAAAAGATCAGGACAGCTTGCAAGGAGCGTAACTATAGGAGGTGCAGCTGTAGCAGTTGCTACGGGGCCCTGCATCCTGAGGAGGTCCAAAAGCCTCTTTGACACATAAGAAGATACCGATATTAGAAATGGCAAGTGGTAACTGGCAGGAGCCTCATTTCACTTTTTGCACCAAGAACTTCAAGTTATGTCTCTGCTTGCAAGCTTTGCACATGTGATATATGTGGTGGCAGCAAGAACATCCCAATGGGGAACATGGAGGTTCAGATGGCAGGGGTGTAGTTATAGGGGGTGCAGTGGATCCTGAGGGGGCCCAAAAGCAACTTTGACACATAAAATGACACCAGTATTGGAAATGGCACATGGTAACTGGTAGGGGTGCCGATATGGCAGAACGGGCAGTACTCCTGTCAGGGGCCCTAATCAAAAAGGGGCCCCCTGATATGTAAAAAAAACTAGGGGAACTAGTAATATGTGGAGGCCCCATTTGATTTGGCTTTATGGGGCCCTGTAACGGTTAATAGATGTCTGATGGCAAACCTGGTAGCGGGGGGAGGGGGGCGGTTTGACAAGATTAGGCAGCAGTACCATTAGTGGCAGTGAGGACATGCCAATGGGGAAGATGGAGGGTCCGGTTCGACAAGAGTATGCAGCAGTGACCTGGGGGGCTGCGAGGACCTGGCAATGGGGGCCAGCGGGGTTCCGGTTCGACACGATAAGACGGCTGTATCATTGATGGCAGCAAGAACATGTCAATGGGAAACATTGAGGTTCAGGGTAACAGGACTTAGTACATTTGGTGGTAGTACAGGTGGAGGCATTTAAAAAATAAAGATTTGGAGGGCTACAAGGAAGAGGAGTAAGAGGTGTATGCAGTGCACATCAAGGTCATACAGGTTTATATTTCAAAATAAATTCAGTCGTAAGACTTGTAAATCTAGCTGTTGGCAGCAGTAGAATACAATTTGTAGAAGCAGCAGACACCGGAACTACAGACATGAGATGTCTTGTAGTTTAAATGTGTATTTCCCATTGTCAAGAATCCGTGCTACAGTTTACCAGTCAGTGACATCGGCAACTGAGGCAAAAAACTGGTCAGAGATCCACGATTGATTAATTTTTATAAATGTCAAACGATCCACATTGCCAGGGGAAAGACTTATGTTTGTCAGTTATCACCCCGCCAGCTGTGCTGAATGTGCGTTCCGAGATAACGCTGGCTGCTGGGCAGGATAAAACGTCTTTGGCCTGTCGAGCAAGCTCAGGCCATTCATCCAGTTTGGGCACCCAGAAGTTGGATGGGTCCAGACTAAGTCGAAAAATATTGATGTTGAGCCACAGGTAGTCATGGACCATGGTCTTAAGGCGGTCTTCATGTGTCTGAATGCTGCCCTGCCTTGCTGGCATTGGTAAGGTGGTAAAAATCAATTGTCAAATGTCACCCAGTAGGGTTCTGATCACTGCCTGCTGCGGCTATTTGCCATTCTACTGCTGCCACTTTGCTGACATTGTTCCACTGTGACATTAGAATGTGAAGATGCACAAGATACCTCGAGTTGGTCAATGAGCACTGTCTCAAAATCTTGCATTTTACTGTCAATTTCTGTGGATGGAAGGAAATTGCTCACTTTTGTCTTGTAATGTGGATCAAGGAGGGTGGCCACTCAGTAATCGCTATTCATTTTTATTGCCTTGATGCCGGGATCATGTTGCAGGTAATGTAGCATCCAAGCATCCAAGTAATGTTGGATCTCCAAAGCCTTGGGTCGAGGGGAACTAACCAGATTTTCCTCCTCTTCCTCCTTCTCCCGTAATCTGTGCCAACCTCTTGCCACTGAAGGGTAATCAGTACTGACGGTGTCTACCCCGGCCTCCTCATTCTCCTCCATTTCCTCATCCTGACTGTCACCAGAGCCCTGGCTAGCTTCATGTGCTGTACTCTGTGAGCTAGACTGCCGTCCTGCATCCACCCTCGACCCAGAACCACCGCCTAAAGAAGACTATACAATTGCAAAGCAGTCGAGCCTTCTAAATACTCCGGCAAGCATGGCTCTGTGTCCGTCTCCTCCTCCATCACTGCTGGGACCTGCTGCTGCAGAGTGCCTAATGCTTGTTCCAGTAGAAATATAACCAGAATGGTCATGGTGACAAGGGCATCATCCCGACTGACCATTTTGGTGTCCTCTTCAAAACTGTCAAGGATAGTGCAGGGATCCTTCACCTGTCTCCACTCTCTATGGGTCAACACCCTAAGGTCTGCACCACTGCTCATCAGGCCATGCGACATTGCATGCTGCATAATGGCATTATGCTGCTGCCACAATCGGTGAAGCATGTGGAGGATGAAATGCCACATCACATATCAGACGATTGATGGGGAGGCCCAGATCACACTGCAATGCTACTATTCATGCCCAAGAAGAGTGGGAATATTAGAAGTGTGAGACCTGGGTAGCACTTGAGAAATTTTTGCACAACCAGAATCATGATGTGTGCCAGGCATGGGATGTGCGTAAGTCTACCGTTCTTAAGGGCAGCCAGGAGATTGCTCCTTATGTCGCACACCACCTTGCCTGGCGCCAGGTTCTTAGCACCCAGCCAGCCGTCGGTCTGCGTGCACAGAGACGTCGACAGCTCTTGACCTGTGTGTTGACGGTCTCTGAGACAAATTAATTTGAGAACAGCCTGGTATCTCTTGGCACGTGATACTCCCTGTCGATGTTGGTGATATGAACTCTGCACAATCCCTGCACTGTTGAAGAGTGTTGGCTGAGACCCATCACCAGAGGCACTGTCATCTACCAAACTCACCCAGTGAGCAGTCAGTGAGATGTAATGCCCTTGACCATGCTTACTAGTCCATGTGTCTGTAGTGAGATGGACTTTGTTGGACACAGATGCAGCCAAGGCACTGGAAGTCTTTTCTGCAACATGGCGGGCTAGGGCAGGGATAGCTTTTCTGGCAAAGAAATGCCTGTTCGGCAACTGATATTGGGGATATGCCAGGGGCATGCCACAGTGGAACCCACCTGTGTCCACCAGGCGGAAAGACAACATTTCCAAGGCCAACAGTCTGGCAATGCCAACATTCAGGCTTTTGGCTTTGGGATGGTTGGGGTGAAAGCGTTTCTTATGCTCCCACACATGGTACACAGAAGGCTGGCTGCCGGACTGGCTGCTGTATGGTGTGCAGGTCACACTGGTGGAAGGGGAAGGTCTAGGCTATGTTGCTAGTGATGAGAATCGGCCAACAGTATCTGGAACTGGGGATAGTGCTTGCTCATGCTGCTCCGGCACATCGGCAGTAGAGCACCGCTTGGGCTTGGAAGTGGAGGAGCAGGAGGCAGAAGATGTCACGGGGGTTGGAAGCCCAGGACCTGTGTGGCCTTTTTTCTCCAAGTGACTATTCCAAAGCAATTCATGCTTTCCATGCATGTGTCTGTTCATGCTCGTAGTGCTTAAACTGTTTTCACTCTTTCCTCTACTGATGCGCGGACAGCAAATCCAGCATATGACATACGTCGGCGAATCTGAGGCTTGATCGAAAAAGGCCTAGGCTGCACAAGTCCTGGACTTCTCTGACTCTGAAAACCTAGTACTGGTGTTCCCGCTGCCACTACTGACCATGGCTGGCGGCGTTATGTCAGCGGACTTGTGCAATCGCCCTCTCCCTTTCTCAGGCTGGACCCGCACTGACACTACCCCATCATCCTCCTCCTCCTCCACTGATGATGTGCAAGTTAGATCTGCAATGTCATCATCAACACCACAGGTGACTTCCTCTTTCTCACAGTCTACATCCTCAAGTTATGGGCTAGAAGCCACACTGCGAGGCATTGCTGACCGCTCGGTATTTCTGCAGATGGACCAGCTTCCTTCTCTTCCTCTAAGTGCATTAGCGATTGGGGTCAGAGCAGACTAAATCATCCTCTTTGGCCTTTTGATGTTTTGATATGCCTGCTGACCCCAACCGCATTGTGTGATCAAAGAACTCTTCAGAATATTGATTATTTGGCGTGGTCTGTATATTGGTTGTGACATTCGGCTCGAGTTGGCTTCAGGTTGGATTGATGATGACGACATTTGTGGCCGTGACTGAGAGGAAGACGAGGTAAAACCATTGGATGCAGGGTCTCATAACCACTGAAGAACAGATTTGCAATGCTGTACCGTAACGAGACGCACAGGGAACTGACAGGCCTGACGGCCCTGTGACTGACGATGTGCTTGTTTGCGTGTTGTCCGGAGCACTGGAAAGAGTGCCTTATCTTGTACCTCTATCTCCACTTCCTATGCCCTTTTATGCTTGCTAACGACCTCTAGTTCTCACCATGTTCACAATCTAAATCTTATAGATCTGTGCGTGGCAATAGATATTTTCAATCAAAAAGAGAGAAGTGTTTATTTATGTTGTTTACAATAATGCACTGGTATATTTCAGCAATATGTGGACTTAAAATCTGGCAAAATTAAATTTTTTGCCATTGAGTAAGATTTAGCAACAGAGAGATAAATATTTGAATGACAATAACACACGGTATATTTGAAAGGTATTTCACCTCCAAAACTGCCAAAAATGAACTTTTCTCCACTCAGTATAATTTTCACCAACCAACCACTATTTAGAATATATTTCTTTGTATTGGAAACAGTGTGTTATAAAATGATTTCACCCCAATACTGCAAAAAATGGAACTTTGCGCACTGAGTATGATTTAGCAAATCCAAGCACTCTGTATAATATATATCCATGTATATGAGAGTTAGGCATTATGTGTGCCTGAAAATGTCACCAAATAACAGCTTCTGGGTGTGGGAAAGATGCAGTCAGCAATACCAAACTCCCTAACTATTGATGCCTATGGAGAGGAAAATGCTAAGGGGGAAATATAAGATCGGGCTTTTCACACTTTTTCTGGCATATAATGCGCCCCACTGTGCCTGCTCCGATGTCGGACGCACCTAACATATGTGATAGGTGCATTAGTCAAAAGCTTCGCCACTTTCCAATGCGTCTAACATGAAGAGGCGTGCTGTGGGCGTTCTGAGGGTGGGTCTAAATAGCAGCTCTTCCTGTCTAAAATCATTAATTTACAAATCTTATGCCTGCATGCAAGCAGGCAGTCAGAGAGCAGTCTATACAGCACAGAGAATGAACTGAAAATGGCGTTCAGAACACAGTACAGTGAAATATATATAACATAGTCATGTGATTTTAGCAGCCAATGAGAGCCCTACGCCTCAGCGATGACGTTTTTGAGGCTATGTTCACACGGCTTATACACGCCGTAATTGCAGGATGGATTTCGCCCCGCAATTACGGCATGTTCTCGGCAGCGGGGGTGGGGCGTGGGGGCCAGCAGCCCGCCGACCCCATAGACATTCATTATTCACAGCGTGTATACCGCCATGACTAATTGACATGTTACTTTCTCCCCACTTGCGAAATACGGCGAGCGGGGAGAGAAAACGGAATCCATAGTTCTCTATGAGGACTGTGGATTACCGTAATGACTGGGACGGATTTCAGCCTTAATTCGCGCAGTACGGCGCAAATTGGGGGCTGAAATCTGTTCCAAAATAAGCCGTGTGAACATGGCTCTGCACTGATTGGATGGCCGCCAAAAATGTAGCAAGGCACTGAAAACTATCAAAATGGCATGTCAAACTCCATTGCGAACTCGAACATTTGCACGAACGAACATTAAAATGTTCGGTTCGAGTTTGCAAAAATCAAGATGTTCGACTCGTACTTAACTTTTCTCGACTGGTTCGATCAACACCAACAGGAACCACACGTGGATTTTTTTGCTTTTGATTTGTGGTTTCTCAATGCACATATCTAATTGAAGTTTCTGTTTTTGGGAGGGGGTGAAAAAATGCCAATAGACAGACCAAAAAAACAAGCAGCAAGATGATAGCTTAACTGTAGTATCTAACTAAGTACTAAGGAAAACGAGAGTAGAATGGCAGCACCTGAGGTTGAGCACTCGCTCAGTAGTGAGTGTGTGTAATTACTAAGCAGGGAAGATACACCAATAGAGTCAAAACGTTGCATGTTTGTACTGGAATTTTATTACATAAACAACACCAATGCTGGCGTCATTTCTGGATTTTCCTTTTAAGTCTGAAGGTGAAAGGTGAACCCCTTTCCCAAGGGCAGTCTGTTAAATTGTTGGGTGTTAAAGGGGTTTTGCCACAATCTAATTTCATACCTCCTGTATCCTGCTTTCAGCTCTGTGTGCTCAGAAGGGGTCGTGTTTGATTTGTTTGAATTGCAGATCATGTGACCCAGCAGGATGACATCACCAGGCTGTTCCTTTTTGTAGTCAAAGAAAGGTCTGTTTATGTAAAGCATTGCGAGTAGCTCAGAGGTAAAGTTTTTGCCTCCAGGCACAAGGTTCCTAGGTTCAAATACCTGCAGCAACCAAAACAGTGGATTTTTTTTTCTCTTTATCAATGCACAAACCTGATTGAGGTTTCTTTTTTGTTTATTTGTACTGTTTGACTAATTACTAAGGAGTACAGAGGATGGGAGTAGAGTGACAGCACCTGGGGTTTGAACACAGTAGCTGCCTAAGAGGAGAGGTGATGTCTGAGCATGTCTGACCAGGACTGAGGAGCTCTCAGCCCTGTTCGTATCCCGTGGAGACGAGCTGTAAACAATGGATCACTAAAGGAGCAGCTAAATCAAAAACGGTGCTGAATTTTTAATAATAATGAATGGTGAAAATGTTTGTTATTTCCTTTGCAAGCTTCCCACATCAATTTTACTTCATGGCAAAACCCCTGTAATACAGTATTTGGTTATAGAATACAACAGCGCTGTCCAGTTTGTATATATTTCACATTATGTAAACCAAGCACTTCTCACTCTTAGTCTCACCCATACACACAAAAAAATTGTGAGCTCTTGTGAGAAGGGTCCTTTTTACTGTTTAATGTCTGATTTTTTTCTGTATTTATACCCTTCAAATTGTAAAGTGCTTCAGAATATGTTGACGGTTTATAAATAGAAATTATTACTATTTAGAATAGAGAAGCAATTGAATATATGCGATCCTGTTCCATTCAAAGTCTTTGGGCTCATACTAATAGTCTGCACTCTGCTATCTTTGCTGAATGTAGCAGTGGCACACATGATTGACCTCTGTTCAAACACTTCTGACTACTGATTTGTAGTGTGGATTTTACTGTAGGTTTTTTTTTTTTTTTACTTTGGCTTCAATGGGATAAGACAAAATCTGCACTAGAAACTGCAAATGATATACTGAGATCAATGTAGAAAAAGCTGCAGTAAAATCCACAATAACTCTGCAACTAATCCAAGAAAGAATGTGCACTGAAATCCTCAGCACATCCAGGTCTGCCATAGACAGGGGCACACCATGGCCGTTGGGGTTTCCATTGTGACCCAGTCTAAGTCTGGCCACTCTCCCTTAACAGTCCTATACTCTACAGAACATTTTTAGTATCGCCATCTAGTAACATCAAAAATGGAAATACTATATACAGTATATTTTCTTTCAGGAGATGCAGAATATGTTTGGACCGGATTGAATGACTTGAAGACACAGCTGTTTTTTGAATGGAGCGATGGATCACCAGTGACATATACCACATGGCAGCGAGGAGAACCGTCTCAACTCAATAGTGAACGAGAGGACTGTGTGGCTCTATCCACCAAGGTATGGCATTGTGGACCTGGGGATCATCAATAGAGATGGGCGAATCGATTCTAACGAAGTGGAATTCGTTTAGAATTTCAGGAAAACTTCTATTCTGAACGAAGTCGAAGTTTGGGGTTTTTTGGGGGGAAAAAAGCGTTTTTTTAAATTTTTTTTAAAATGGCTGAGGAATGGGGTTACATGGGGAAAAAGAATTTGGGAGGAAGAAAGGAGTAACCTACTGACAGTCAGGATAAAGCCAATCAGAAAAACCGGGGGGGGATTCTGTGACGTCCCCGCATTAAAAGTCCGGCGTGGTTGAATTCACATGCTTCATGAAAGATTGGGGGAAGGTGCTGTGCTGAGATCAACTGAAGAATCACTTTTATACAGCGGTTTTGGGGGGTGTACAGTTGTCTCAGAGATGCTTTTCTTCTTTTTGATTTTGTGGGGTATTGGAAATTTGAAGTCAGTGGGCCCAATTACCCTGAAATTACTTTTTAAAATATATTGCTCGTTCTTGAGCACTTGAAATAAAAGGGGTTTTATTAAGCCTGGTGTTGTATTCATTTAAAAAAAACTGCGTTTTTACAATCAAATACCTTTAATTTTTGGCCCCCTCATTTCTTTTGGAAAATTGACCCAAGGGGTTTTAGCGTTTTTGCTGTTGTGTCTAAAATCACGTCGTTTTAAACAGTACATAGCGGGAAATTTTTGGCCCTATTACTTTTGCGAAAACTTAGATAAAAGGGTTAAATTAAGTTTTTTTTCTGTGTTGGGTACTAAAGAAATGGGTTTTTAAGGGCAAAGAAGAAATTTTGTCTGCAGATAATTCTACCCAAAGGTTAATTAGCGTTTTTTGCTGTTTGGTAGTAAAATACACAGTGTTTTTTAAAAGCATGCAAATAAATTTTTTTCCCGGGATTTTGGAGCGCAATTTATTGCAAGGGGGTTTATTTAGTGGGTTCTTGGAGTCAAAAAAAGGGTGTGATTTATTTATTAAAAAATATCTTCATTAAAAAACTTGTACATTTTGAACAAAAAAATAGTCAGACAGAGAGGGGGAGGTCTTCACATTTGGCAGTGCACAAACTTCCGGAGAGGGCCCCCGGGCGCAGCACAGTAAGGGGAATCGAGCAGGGGTCAACGGTTTTAGGCCAGAATGTGGGTATCTAGGGGCGTGTGTTGACAAGCAACCCCGGGGTTCTTGATTGGTTGAAGGTCTCCACTTCCTCCAGATGAACTGATACCCCGCCAAGGACTGTGGGACGTAGAAAAACCCCCTTGTTGGCTAGCCGGGACGGGTCAGTGGCCCTACCTGTCTCAAAACCCCCCGTCATTCGATAGGGTTCCCTCAGCCAGAGATTACTATGTGGTTGGGTCAGCACCCATATACAGCGGGTGAACAATTTGAGGGGGACGTCAGCAGTATTGGCAGCGAAAGAAAAGGGGCCAATATCCCCCGCTTCTTGGTAGGCGGCAAAGTATAGATGTGGGAGTGGGTTTGGGGGGGGGGCATTTGGAGCATACCAAGCCGTTGAGGGGACAGCAGTAAGATGAAACAATAACGATGATGTGTAGCCGACCCCCACTTGGGGGCCGGTGAAGAAGGGCTTCATCATCATCAGGAGAAGGGGCGTCAGCTTGCGCCCCAGGCGCGGGGACAGCCAACAAGTGGGGTTTTGGGCCCCGGGTCAGAGGGTACAGCTGGGAGGTGGGGAGCAAGCGGCCCGGGGGAGAAAACCCGCTTCGCGGCCAAGAAAGTGCGGAAAAGGGGCTCAGCGAGCAGCGGCGGTAGTAGTCACTCAGTGGGAGCGTTGGGGGTTTAAAATCAGCTACTCGGCGGTGTGGCCGTTCTATGCAAAGACACCGGAGGAGCCGAAGATGGGTCTATGTAGCATCTGGGGGCGGAAAGTGAAGCGTGGCCAGGGAGCTAACGTTGGCACCATGGCCCTGCGTCAACACATGCAACGTCACCATCCGGTGGCCTGGGAGAAACGTGGCTCAGATGTGGTGGTCCATCCTGCCACAGCAGCAGCAGCAGTGGCCAGTGGCACGCATGCCATTGCAGCCAGTCAGGGCTCCACCACCTCTGCAGAAGGGAGCGGTTTCTCTTTGCCATTATCTCTCGGTCCAGATGGTCCTGCTTCCCGCTATCATGGCGCCCGCAGTCGTTCAACGGCGATTGCCCAAAGAGACAACAGTATGCGTCCCAACCATCCTAAGGTGCAGAAGCTGACCGTGCTCCTGTCCAAGTTGTTGGTACTACAGTCCCCTTTCCAAATGGTGGACTCTGCAACGTTCAGAGATTAATGGCTGTGCCGAGCCGAGGTGGGGGAGTTCCAAGCCGTAATTTCTTTTCCAAAAAAGGGGAGTACCAGCCCTTCACAAATATGTAGAACAGAAAGGTGGTCCAGTCCTTGAGTTATCATTTTGTTCAAGGTGCACGGCAGCGCGGACGTGTGGAGCTCTACCTACGGTCAGGGACTGTAAATGCCCTTTACGGCCCAGGGGGTGAATGTGCTTCCTGCCCCGGCACACCAACAACTTGGACAGGAGACGCCGCTTTTTTCCTCCGTTGTCAAAACTGCTGCTCTTTCGCCAATGTCCGGCTACTCCCCCCCACCATCACATCTCAGCCTCCACAAGTACAGCTCCAACAAAACACAAGTGTAGGGGCCAGCGGTGTCACGCAGTTCTAAAACCTGGCTTGCCCGGGAACGAAGTCAAACAGGGGAGGAACTGCTCCGTGTATGCAGCAAGAAATGAAGTGTGGCTTTTCTCTGGCCAACTGCAAAACGGAAACCCTGGTGATGGAAAAAAGGGAAAGGGAAAATGGTGTCCACGGGTGCCCCCAGGAGGGAAGGTTTCCCTGAGCCCTGATTTGGACCGTGTTCAATTTTTGTGGGAAAAGGTTCCCGAAGTCTTCCCCGGGAAATTTTTTCAGAAGATTCTGAAAAAAAGGCCCGGAAACTGTGATGCACTTCTTTCCCTTCCTAAAAAAGCTGGGGAAACCCTTCTCAAAAAAGCAGCGGGAGAACGGCCCCCCCCAAAAAACACTTTTTGTTTGCGATGTTTCCCCCTGTTGGGAAATTAACAACCTTTTTAAAAGTTGGAAACTGTATGAAACAAAGAAAGGCCAAATTTAAAGATTTTTTTTTTGATCCCCAAAAGGACCCGGGGTTTCTCCCCTGTGTAACTTTGTTTTTCAGCCCGTGGCAGCTAAAGGGGAAAACCCCTGTTTTTGAGGGCCCTTTGAGTTTGGGGGGACCCTTATTTTTTCAGTCGCCGGACTACGGGAAAGAATAACGTCTTTTTCCCCTTTTTATTTCCCGGGGAAAAAATGTGAAAAATCTGTTTGGGCGGGGGGATGGAGGGCGTGGCCCGGGCACATGAGTCCGGGGGGGGACTGAAGTGGAGGAGGAGGAGGACATTGGAACAGAAGCATTGTTGGTGAAATGAGTGGATTTTCCTTTCCCGGTGAAAGGAGGGGGAGGAGCAGGAGGGAGCGGGGGGAGGTAGATGGGGATGGGAAAAAGAGGCGTGACCCAAAAAGCACCGGGGGGCAGTATACAAATGGGATGGAGGCAGGGGTCCCTCAGAGCAATTGTGAGAGGCCCCCAAACAAGCTAAATTTTCCCGGCTAGTGACAGGGAAAATTTGTCACCAATTTTTGGCGGGAAAGGGTGAAATTCGGATCTCCAAACCTATTGGACCCCCCGCTACCGGTCCAAAATTTGGGGGGCCTTTTTTTCCCAGTGCTGAGAGGGAGGACGAAATCCCAAAAAATATGGGAAATCCTCCGTATTTTGTTTGGGCCCCTTTCCTATGTGCGGGGATCGTTCCCCCCTCTGACAAACTGACCCGGGGGGGGCCCCAGCAATCATGTACTTTCTGCCCCGGTGCCCGGGGGGAAGGTGGGGGGGTTTCAGGGGAGTACCGCCCCCTAGCAAACCAAAACCCAAATCTGGAAATCACTGGTGGCCGTTTTCCCTTACCGCCCCTTTGTGAGGGGGGGGTTTGTCGCCAGCAGCAGCAGGACCTGGGGGCAGTCCCTGAGCCCAAAAAGGGGGGTGGCCCAAATTTGAAAGCACTTTTGCCCCAGTTAAAAAAACCCCTGGACTACTGGGCAGACAAATGGATGTGTGGGGCGCAAAATTGCCGAGTTTGCAGTTGGGGGAATTCTGTCCTGCCGGCCTGTAGTGGGGGCATCCCGAGCGGGGTGTTTAGTGCGGGCGGGGGCCCTTGTTTTCCCCAAAAGGGAACCCGCTTTTCCCGGGGAAAAGTGGAAGAATGACCCCTTTGGGCAAAGGGTGAATCAGGCCGGGGGATCGGCCAAAGGGTTTCCCAAAACCAATGGGCCTTTTGGCATCCCGACAAAATCAGCCCTATTGGGCCCCACCAAAACTTTGAGAAATGAGTCTGGATTCAAAAAATACCTGCCGCCAAACCACTATTTGATGCCAAAACCCCCTGATGCCCCACATTGTGCCAGTTGCTCTTTTGCCTCCCCCCATCTTTTAAAAGGGATGGTTTTGGCCCCCCCCCCCCCACCTGTCATTGTGCCCCTTTGGGGCCCCATTTTGCTGCTGTGGTTTCTTTCCAAGACCTCCCCACTTGGGCATTGTGCTTTTTTTGGCCTACCCTGTTTTTGCCAAACTCCAGAATTTGTCATTGTGCCACTGTCTGACCTCATGCTGCTTTCCCTGACCCTTTACCCCCTGTGTCCCTTTTGCCAAATTGTGGCTATCCCGTTTTTGCCACCTCCAGAATGTCTTTTTGGGCCCCTCTGTGGGCCTCATGCTGCTGCTGTGGCCCGCTGGGCCCTAACCTTCCCCACTCCTGTCACTGATGTTGCCACCTGAAACCCTTTAGCTTTTTTTTTTCCCGTGGCGTGCCTATACTTTATCAGGCTACATTCCCGGGTTCAGTTTTTTTGGTCCCGTTTTGCCCCCGTAAGTGCCCCCGGGAAATTTTTGAAAATTGAGCGATTTAATAGCGGAGGAAGTCATTTGCGTGTCAAAACTAAAAACAAACATTGTATGAAAACCCAAACCCCAAATTTCCCCCTGCATATTTAAGCATGGCACAACGTTTTTACATCACCCTACAGGCCCCTGTGCAGCCCCGGAATAGCTGTTTTTTTAACCAACCCAAAATAAATTTGGGCCCAGACAAATTTTGTCGGGGGGAAAAATTTGCGAAATAGGCGAACCGAATTTTTTAGAAATTCGCCCCCTTAATCATCAAAAATTTTAAATTGATTGTTTTTGTTCGTTCTATATTTTTTTTTGAAATTTTGGTAATAAATTTCCCTTTTACAGGATGGACAATGGCAGACAAGTTTTGCGGGAAAAAAACTGTATCCCTATATTTTTAAAAAGGAAAAAAGGTTTATCAAGATGGAGTTTCAGTGCTCACCCCGGGTGTGGGTGAGGTAAAATTTATTGTTTTGTTTAATGGGATTATCTCACAAAGGGAAAAAATTTTCCCTAAGTTTCCCCCTTTTTGCCTGTGGGTTTTGGTTTGAAAGGGGGTTCTGTAAGGAGCAAACCCTGTTTAGCAAAACTTGGCATATACAGTACTTTCTAAACCATTCCTTGAAATGTATGACCTCCTGGAATTTCCTGTGAACAGGAAAAATGGGTTTCACCCAACTCAAGTTTTTTTTTTTTTTTTTTACATATTTAATGGGGTATTCTCCCCTAAAACTGATTTCTTTTTACTTTTAGGCAAACGGGAAATAAAAACTATTACCAAATAATTGCTGTTCTGATTTTTCCTTTTCCCTTTTAGAAAAATAGAGCAGTTTTATCTCCCGTTTTTGGGGACACACGCTTTACTAGGTGGACCGACCATCTTTTTCTGCTTAGCAGGCCCTTTGGTGGGAAAAATTTTTTTTACTCCCTGCTGGTTGGGCCCCCCCCCCTACAGTGGCTGCAGGGAAAAAAACAAAATTTTTTAGGGGTTTCCCTTTCCCCCTTTTGTCAGTCTTTTTTTTTTTTTTGGTTAAAGGATTTAAAAAAATTTACATTGGGGGTGTATTGATCTGATTATGATTTTTTTTTTTTTTTTGTTTTCCCCCAGGGTTGGAAGCGACAAAGGCCACTTTTTGCTTTCTTTTTAGGTGAAAAGCCCAGTTTATTTGCAGAAGCAAAACCCCGTGTAATCAGGGGTGGAGGGCCCTTCCCTTTGACTATTTAGGACAGGTGTTTTTTAACCCTTTATATTTTACATTGTAGGCAGGTTCCGACTACCTACATATTTATACCCAGGACTCTATCTAGAACAAGGGGGCATCCTCTACGTCTTGAGGAAAGAAAGTTTCTACTTAAACATCGAAAGGGATTCTTTACTGTTATGGCCGTGTTCACACGGCTTATTCCCGACGGATTTGTGCGCCGTATTGAGCGCACAAATCCGCCGTGAATAAGGGGCGGGATGGGGGCGGGGCCGGAGCACGGCGGGGGCGCCGCTCCCGACCCCATAGACAATGCATTGTTTACGGCGCGCCCGCGCCGGAAAGAATGTGCATGTCACTTTCTCCCCCCGCGGCGGATTTGCCGAGCGGGGAGGAGCGACGGAATCCACTGTTCTCTATGAGAGCAGTGGATTACCGTAATGACTCCGACGGATTGGCGCCGTATTGAAGCGCAAATCCGGCGCGGAATACGGCGCCAATCCGTCGGCAAATAAGCAGTGTGAACGGGGCCTTAGAGTGGTGAGACTGTGGAACTCTCTGCCGGAGGAAATTGTCATGGTGAATTCACTAACAGAGTTCAAAAAGGGTTTGGATGCATTTCTGGAGCGTGATAATATAACAAGTTATAATGACCCGGATTCTGAAGAAGGGTCTGGATACATTTCTAGATGTAATATAAGAAGTTGTAGTGACTAGGATTCTGGAGAAGGGTCTGGATACATTTCTAGATGTAATAATATAACAAGTTATAGTGACTAGGATTCTGTAGAAGGGTCTGGATACATTTCTAGATGTAAGATAACAAGTTATAGGGACCAGGATTCTGGAGAAGGGTCTGGATACATTTCTAGATGTAATATAACCAGTTATAGTGACCAGGATTCTGGAGAAGGGTCTGGATACATTTCTAGATGTAATAATAGAACAAGTTATAGAGAGCAGGAGTCTGGAGACGGGTCTGGATACATTTCTAGATGTAATATAACCAGTTATAGTGACCAGGATTCTGGAGAAGGGTCTGGATACATTTCTAGATGTAATATAACCAGTTATAGTGACCAGGATTCTGGAGAAGGGTCTGGATACATTTCTAGATTTAATAATATAACAACTTATAGCGTCTAGGATTCTGGAGAGGGGTCGTAGATCCAGGGATTTTTCCGATTGCCAGATTGGAGTCAGGAAATAATTTTTTCCCTAACATGAGGACAATTGGCTTCTACCTCATGGGGGTTTTTGCCTTCCTCTGGATCAACACCTTAAAACTTAAGCAACACTTTAGCAAATGGGATGAACTGGATGGACGTATGTCTTTTTTCGGCCTGACAAACTATGTAACTATGTAGCTATGTAACTATGTAAACAGTGGAAACAATGAGCATGGCAGACCTGGAGCAGAATGGCAGAGAAAAAGAGGCAAGAGGCAGAGTATAATAGGCATGTACAGCAGCTGTAGGGTGAGCCTCCAAAATTAACTCCACAGATGGGGCCCCAGTACTAACTCCACTGGTGGGCCTCCAGACTAAAATTCCACTGGTGGATCCTAGGCATCCCAATCCGTCACTGATTGTAGGACACTTTGGTCATTGTTTATGGCTATGAGATTAGGAGGAGGCTTATTGATGCACTCATTTTGGGAAAAGTAAACTTGATATTTACTATTAGTTTGCGGAAGTGGCATTTTGAAAAATGCTATTCCACTATAACATGTTAATTGTATTCCACGGGTTATCACTATTAACCACGTATAATCTAAACGATTAAACTGGGCAGTATAGGATCCCATGTGCCACCATACACCGTCAGGTACTGTATATAAAGAGCTACTGTGTCCAAGATGCAATGGTTTTAGAACAAAAACTTTTCTACATATGATGGAATATGAATAGACCTGTTATGAATTGGGCAATACTGTGAAATGACACCATTTACAGAAAAATTTCAAGAGAAAAACACATACAACAAATGTATATATGGATAATAAATGGAAAGCGACATTTTAATAATGAAATATCATGATCAACCCCTTCCCGACATTGGACGTATTCATACGTGTTTGTGTTCCCGCAAATGGACGTAAGGGTACATCCTGGCGATCATGCGGGCTTACAAGCAAGCCCCGCACGATTGTGACATGGGACCAGCGGTAAATTACCGCTGGCCTAATGTCACATCACCGCGTCCAGAGTGAGCTCCGCCCGCGAGTGATTAACCCTTCATTATTGCAACCTGAAATGGAACAACATTTCAAGGGCTTTTTTTTTCCAGGATTCTTTGTAAAAATTAAACATTTTCAGCTAAGATTGCAGATTGTTGGAAAAAAAAAGTCTTCATTTTCACAGCCTAACATTAAAAAAAATTGTGAAACACCAGTGGGGCCGATATACTCCGTGCACCTCTGGATATATTTTTTAAGGGGTGTAGTTTTCATTATGGGGTCTTTTTAGGGGAGTTTATTAAGTTTTAGCACCTTAGGGTGTCCACAAACCTGAAATGGCACCTAAAGTCGTACTGAAAATGTAGGTGCTCCTCCTACTCTGAGGCTTGTGGTTGAGTCAAATAGTGCACTAGGGCCACATATGAGATCTCTCTGGAAACATCAGAATCTGGGGAATCAATATTAAATTACATTTCCCTGGTCTCATCTACCGTGTTCTTGTGAATAATGGATTAAAATTGAAGATCTGCAAAAAAAGTGAAATTTTGAAATCTCACTTCCACTTTACTTTAATTCCTGTGAAACACATAAAGGGTGAACAAACTTCCTAAATGCTGTTTTGAATACTTTAAGAGGTGTAGTATTTTAGATGACCTCATTTATGGGGAGGTATCTAACATACAGGCCAATCAAAGTCTGGTCAGAACTGGACTGGTTCCTAAAAAAATTGCAAATTTTCTTGACAATGTCAAAATTACTACTAAACTTCTCCCCAATGTCGTAGAAAAAATACATTTAAAAAATGATGCCAACCTACAGTGGACATATTTTAGATGCTGTCTTACATACAGAAATGTTTGAATTTTGAAAATGGTAAATTTTTCAAATTTTTCACGATACTTTGATATCTTACACAAATAAACAAAGACTTTTTGGATCAAAATTTCTTACTATCTTAAAGCACAATGTGTCATGAGAAAACAATCTCTGAATCACATGGATAGGTAAAAGTGTCAAAAAGTTATTCTCACATAAAGTGACAAATGTCAGATTTCAAAAATTGGGCTCTGTCAGAGAGGCCAAAACTGGCGTCGGCGGTAAGGGGTTAAAGAACCTTGCTCACTGAAAGTAAAATGTAACATAATGTTGGATTTTATTTGCAGGCTTGAACAGGCCTATTTTACGAGTCTGATTGGGTTTAGATCGGATAAATATTTCTGGACAGGACTGTCTGATACGGAGGTGAGGAACACTTTTAAATGGACCAACAAGGAAAGAGTATTGTTCACAAACTGGAATGCAGACATGCCAGGTAAGTGCAGTCTCCAATCTATGGTCAATGCATATATCTGTTGGGTGGACATGGGCATAATTAGAGCCATAGCAACTGCTATAGGCCTCAGAGGCTGAGGGGACCCACACAGGTCTCAGAACATTGTTCATTTTTGTATGGAACAAGTAGTTGGTGGCTTTTTGCTCTCCAGCTCTATTATGTGAGTTACCTGCTATACAGTGGTATTATTGGTGGTATATCTGATTAATGCTGCTCATGCTGCTGGTTTAGTTTCCAATGATGCGGCCCCATCTTGTTTCGCTATGAGGCCCTATAAATTCTAGTTACGCTCCTGAGGATGGAGCTTATGTTCACTGTTTGGTAGGAATTGATTTTTGCATGTGGTTTACAGGAATCTTGGACATAATTAGCTCATGGTGAAACTAAAGGAGGGCATTAGAGCTTGTGCAGTTCCTAGTCTGTAGGGAAAGTAATATTTTTTGATCTTAGTCAAACTGCTGAGATTCCAAGAAATTTTTGTAGAGAGGGACCAGGGTGTACTTACAGTTGAAACCAGAAGTTTACACACACTATATAAAAAGACACATCTGCATGTTTTTTCTCACTATTTGACATGAAATCAGAATTTCATGTCAGATATTTGTCAAATGCCAGAATAAAGAGTGAACATTTTTAAGGCATTTTTTATTACTTTCTGCAAAGTCAAAAGTTTACATACATTTCATTAGTATTTGGTAGCATTGCCCTTAAACTGTATGACTTGGGTCAAATGTTTTGGATATCCTTCTACAAGCTTCTCACAATAGTTGGTAGGAATTTTGGCCCATTCCTCCTGACAGCACTGGTGTAACTGAGCCATGTTTGTAGGTTGCCTTTCTATCACCTGCCTTTTCAGCTTTGTCTATAAATTTTTAATAGGATTGAGGTCAGAGCTTTTAAATGGCCACATTGACTTGGTTATCCTTAAGCCCCTGTGTAACCAGTTTGGCAGTATGCTTCGGGTCATTGTCCATTTGGAAGACCCATTTCCGCCCAAGCTTTAATTACTGGCTGATGCCTTGAGATGTTGCTTCAGTATTGCCACATGATCTTCTTTCCTCATGATGCCATCTATTTTGTGAAGTGCACCAGTCCCTTTTGCAGCAAAACAACCCCACAACATGATACGGTCATCCCCGTGTTTTACAGTTGGGATGCTGTTCTTAGGCTTCCAAACTTCTCCCTTTTTCCTCCAAACGTAACAATGATCATTAGGGCAAACCAGTTCAACTATAGTTTCGTCATATCACAGGACATGTCTTCAGAAATGTAGGTCTTTGTTCCTGTGTGCATTTGCAAACATTAATCTGGCTTTTATGTGTTTCGTTTGGTGTAATGGCTTCTTCCTGACATAGTTGCCTTTCAGCCCATGTTGATACAGTATTCATTTCACTGTGGATAATGACAATCTTACCAGCTTCCTCCAGCATCTTCACAAGGTCTTTTGCTCTTGGGTTTATATGCACATGTCGGACCAAAGCACGTTCATCTCTGAGACACAGAACCCGTCTCCATCCTGACCGGTATGATGGCTGGACATTCCCATATTGTTTGTGTTTGCGTATAATTGTTTGTACAGATGAACGAGGCACCTTCAGATATCGGAAAATTGCACCCAAGGATGATGCAGACTTGTGCAGGTCCACAATTCTCTTCCTGATATCTTGGTTGATCTAATTAGACTTTCCCATGATGTTACACACAGAAGAAGTGTGTTTCTGGTGTGAATAAAAAATACATCCACATCCTAATTAACTTAGGTGCTGCCAATAAACCTATCAAAAGCTTCTAAAAACATGACATCATCATATGGGCTGTCCCAAATTGTTTAAAGGCATAGTAATCCTGGTGTAAGTAAACTTTTAACTTTGCAGAGAGTAATAAAAATGCCTTACAAATTTCTGTCTTTTATTATTCTAGCATAATTTTGGTTCCTAATTGACCTAAAACGGGGAAGGTTTATTCTAATTACATGTTAGATAGTGAGAAAAATATGCACATGTGTCTTTTTATATAGTGTATGTAAACTTCTGGTTTCAACTGTATAGATAATAGACTACATAATAGCAGAATGCCAATCAGCTGTCTCTAAGGCCAGCAGGATCTTGTCATGTTTAAAAGAGGTACAGGCAGGGATGTATTATTACTGATCTACAAAGCATTGACTGCATTGATGCAGTCAGTTTTGAGCATCAGTTCATAGAAAAGATGTCCTGAGGCTGGAGAAAGTACAAGGACGAGCAACTGAAGGGATAAGGTGCACGGAGGATCTTAATGATGAGGAAATGTTAAAAGAATTACACTTATTTAATCTTCAGAAGAGATGTCTAGGGGGAGACATGATTCATTTGCATGATTCACTTGCATAAATATATAAATGGCCTCTAGAAAAAATGCAGTGAAAGCTGTTTTATGTAAAAACCCGTTAAAAAGGGGGCGGACTCCTCTGGAGAAAAAGGTTTAGTCTCCAGAGCTGACAAACCTTCTATAACATAAGAACAGTGAAGTTGTGGAATGGCCGCTTCAGTCGCTGGCCATAAAGAGGTGAGGGCTTAAAAAAGGGTTTAGACAATTACTTATAACTTATAAATAATATCAAAACTTATGTAGACATATGAAGAATGTTGACCCAGTCTGATCACCACTTAGGTTTAGAAGTGAAATGCTTCCTTTTACCCCTTACCAACATTTGACGTAAACTAACGTCATAATGCTGGTAAGAGAGTATGTCACTTGATAAGTCTGCGCAATAGGGGACAGATGTTGACTGATTATTCCGGCCGAACCCCACTGCTAACCGCAGGGATTGGAGCTGGCTCCAATCCCTGCTGTTTATCCACTTAGATACCATGGTGAGGACTAGTAATAAGGATATATGCCATCAATGTCTGAGATGGGAATACCACTTTAACTCAATCATCCCGACTTAGTTGGAATCTCAGCATATCTGAAGTGAGAATACTCCTAGAACAAAAATGGTCCTGGTGGATGGTTTGTGGTTGGTAGTGCTTTTCCTAATGGACACAGATCCCCCCCCATTATGAAGATGCCCTCAGCCTCGCAGCAGTATGTAAGGACACTGACCAGGGTATATGACAAAGTGTGGTAAACACTGTTTATAAAAAAATGCATTTTTTGAATTTAACTATATTTGAAATGTATTTGTTATTGTATTTTCTCTGTATTGCGCTGATTTCTATAAAATTGGCAACATGGTGACATAATTCCATGGTGCTGGTAATTAGGCAGTAGGGGCAAGCATGGGAAGCCCTGTAGGACTTATTTTTTGCTGTTAGAGGCTGAGCTGTAACATTTTGTGGTCATTCTAGCATATTCATTAAAAAAACTTTTTTCCTGCCAAAGGTTGGCAGTTTAGTCTATGTGTTGTAATTTATTTGATTAGTGGCTACTTTATCAGTGGTAGCAGATAGGCTTTTTCCAGTGGGTAGATTGCTCATAGTTCTTGTTACGGATGCAGGTAGTGGATCCGCTGGACCACCGCTTAGCCGTACCAGGGAGCGGAGTCTAAGTAGAACCCGGTTTTCACCAGAGCCCGCCGCAAAGCGGGATGGTCTTGCTGCGGCGGAGAACTACCAGGTCGCTTCCACTGGCATGACTTGCTTGCGGTGGCAGCCAAGGCAGTGCGTGGTACAATATCGTGAGACGTCGGCGGAGTCGGGGACAAGCAGGAGGTCAGGACAGGCGGCAAAGGTTCGTGGTCGAGAAACGGGTGCGTAATGGTTCGGTACACGGTAGACAGGAAACGATGCAGGAAACGCTTTCTCTAGAGGCTGTAGGGCACTATAGATCCGGCAAGGAAGTGCCGGGGGCGGAAACCTTATATAGGACCAGCGGTCAGCAACAACCAATTACTGACGCGCTGGCCCTTTAAATTTCAAAGAAGTACCGCGTGCAGGTGCGCATGGCAGCCGGCAGAGAGCCGCGAGGACACAAGAGTGCGGCGGGGTAAGTGACAGTGCTCGGGGGGGCGAGCACGCCCACGGCCCGACCTGCGGACCGCGGCGCTACTCGTCCCCGGGGCCGGGGGGCACGGGGCAGACACGGGTGCGCCCGCAGCCCGACCCATGGCTGCGGGACCACCCGTGACAGTACCCCCCCTTTGGCCTCCCCCTCCTTCTGGAAAGAAGAAACTTCCTTAGCAGGTCTCGATCCAGGATGTTGTCCTCCGGCTCCCAAGATCTCTCCTCCGGTCCGAATCCTTCCCAATCGATGAGAAAGTGTCGCCTTCCTCTGATAGACTTCATAGCCAGAATTTCTCTCACTGTGAACACGTTGGAGGCCTCCGCTTCAGGGGGAGAGGAGACGGCTTTCCGGGAGAAACGATTGAGCATGACAGGCTTCAGCAGCGATACATGAAACGAGTTTGGGATACGCATGGTGGGAGGGAGCCGGAGCTTATAGACCACAGGATTGATCCGCTTTAACACCTCAAATGGCCCCAGGAACCGTGGACCCAGCTTATAGCTAGGGATCTTGAGCCGGACGTATTTGGCAGACAGCCACACCTTTTCACCCGGAACAAAAGTCGTGGGTGGTTTCCTCTTCTTGTCCGCCTGCGACTTCATGCGGGAAGTTGCTTGCTGCAGGGATTGGCACGTCTGCTCCCAGATGGTAGTCATATCCCGGACCAGGGTGTCCATGGCGGGAACCTCGGAGGCAGAAGGCAGAGGGAGAGGAGGGCGGGGATGCAGCCCATAGACAATATAGAAGGGTGAAGAGCCCGTGGATTCAGAGTCCAGGGAGTTATACGAGAATTCGGCCCAGGGCAATAGACCGGACCAATCGTTTTGACGGGCCGAGACGAAGTGGCGAAGATATGTGCCAAGGATTTGGTTGATCCTCTACACCTGACCGTTGGACTGCTGGTGGTAAGCCGATGAAAAGTCCAACTTTACTTGCAACCTGGAGCAGAGACAAATTGGACCCCACGGTCTGAGACGATGTGATGTGGGAGGCCGTGTAGATGGAAGATGTGTTCAAAGAAGAGTGTAGCGAGCCGAGGAGCGGATGGAAGACCTGGCAACGGGACAAAATGTGCCATCTTTGAAAAACGGTGAAGGAAGGTCAGTGATGAAATCCATAGACACTTGGGACCATGGGAACTCCAGCGTGGGCAAGGGGTGCAGAATGCCAGATGGGCCATGACGGGGGGGTCTTATCCCGGGCGCAGATGATACAGGCTTTCACAAATTCTCTTGAGTCCTTAGCCAGAGTCGGCCACCAATAGAAATGAGAGATTAGCTGAAACGTTATCAGAGGCGCGGGAGAGAGCATCGGCCTTGACATTTTTTTCTGCCGGGCGGAAGTGGATCCGAAAGTCAAAGCGCGAGAAGAACAGCGACCACCTGGCCTGGCGTGGATTTAGGCGTTGAGCCGACTGAAGATACAGAAGATTCTTGTGGTCTGTATAAACGTCAATGGGGTGGTGAGCCCCTTCCAGGAGGTGACATCATTCTTCCAGGGCCAGCTTTATGGCTAGCAATTCCCGATTCCCTATGGCATAATTCTTTTCTGCTGGAGAAAAGGTTTTGGAGAAAAATCCGCAAGTGAGAGTTCTGCCCTTGGTCTCTTTCTGCATGAGAACCACCCCTGCTTCCACGGAAGAGGCATTCACCTCCAGAGCGAAAGGTTTTTCTGGGTCCAGGAGAAACAGGATGGGTGCAGAGGCAAAAGCCGCTTTAAGCTCCGTAAATGCCTTCTCGGCCGCTTGTGTCCAGAGTCTCGGATTGGCGTTCTTCTTGGTAACAGCCACAATTGGTGCCACCAGTGTGGAAAAGTGGAGAATAAACTGGCGGTAGTAATTTGCGAACCCTAAGAAGCGCTGTATGGCCCTATAAGTCCGACAGGTCGAGGCCACTGCAGAACGGCCGCTAACTTCTCTGGATCCATCTGTAGGCCTTTATCCGAGATGATGTATCCTAAGAATTGGAGGCTGGTCCGATGAAAAAGGCATTTCTCCAACTTGGCGTATAACCGGTTACTGCGGAGTCGACTCAGTACCTGGCGTACATGCACCCGATGGGTCTGGGGATCAGGAGAAAAGATCAGAATGTCGTCTAGGTAGACGATGACGCAGGAATAGAGGAGGTCTCTGGAGATATCATTAACAAATTCCTGGAAGACAACTGGCACAATGCAAAATCCAAAAGGCATCACCAAGTATTCAAAGTGCCCGTCACATGTATTAAAGGCCGTCTTCCAATCATCGCCTTCTCGGATTCTAACGAGGTTGTAAGCTCCACGCAGGTCTAATTTAGAAAAAATCTTGGCCCCCCGGAGCCGGTCGAAGAGTTCTGAGATTAGGGGTAACGGATATCGGTTCTTCACGGTGACCTTGTTAAGACCCCGGTAGTCGATGCATGGACGTAGAGAACCATCCTTTTTCTCAACGAAGAAGAAATCGGCTCCAGCTGGAGAAGAGGACTTGCGGATAAAGACCTTCTCCAAATTCTCTTTGATATAGGCCGACATGGCCAGGGTTTCAGGTATGGATAGTGGATAAACCCTGCCTTGAGGAGGACTGGTCCCAGGAAGAAGGTCAATCGGACAGTCATATGGCTGATGGGGCCGCAGCGTCTCGGCCTCCTTTTCAGAAAAGACATCCGCAAATTCCTGGTATTCTGCTGGCAGGCCTGGCAGAGGTCTGGGAGATGACTGCGGAGAGATGGCACGCACCGGGCGAGGTGCGACCAGACATTGACTCCGGCAATTCAGTCCTCAACGCAAGACCTCGCCGGTCTTCCAGTCGAGCGTAGGGGCATGGTGTTGCAGGCAGGGGAGCCCCAAGAGGATCGCCGACGAAGACCTTGGTAGCATGTGGAAGGCGATCTTCTCCTTGTTCAGAGCCCCCACCTGGAGGACCACCGGCCTGGTGATGTACTGGACGGAGTCGCTCAGGAGTTCCCCACTGATGGAAGAGATCACCAGAGGTCTTTCAAGCCGGACCAATGGCAGGCGATAACGGGATACCAGGGAGGCATGGATAAAGTTCCTGGCAGACCCAGAATCCAGGAAGGCAGGGGCCTGAAACGAGAGGTCAGCGTCAGTCGTGACTTGTACTGGCATCGTCAGACGTGGAGAGGAAGAATTAGCACCTAGGGACGCCTCTCCTATGGGCCCTAGCGTTTCCCGGCCGCTGGGGATGTAGCGGGCAACCTCGGAGGAGATGGTCAGGACTGGCACAATACAGGCAAAGATTCTCCGCTCGGCGACGGGATAGCTCTTGGTTCGATAGGTGAGCCCGGTCCACCTGCATGGGTTCCTCACTGGGAGACTGCGGTATTGGCAGCGGGAGCTTTTGGAATACAGGGGCTAGCCGAGGCAGTCAGCGGGTGCGAACAGTGTCACGTTCCTGGCGAAGCTCCTCCTGTCTCTCGGCGAAACGCACATCAATGCGGGTGGCCAGGTGGATGAGTTCGCTCAGAGACGACGGAATGTCTCTAGCGGCCAGTGCGTCCTTCACTCTGCTTTGACAGGCCCTTTTTAAAGGTGGCGCAGAGGGCTGCGTCGTTCCAGGATAACTCCGAGGCCAATGTACGGAACTGTACTGCATAGTCTCCTACGGAGGAGTCTCCCTGGCGAAGGTTCAGGAGGGCTGTCTCAGCTGAAGACGCACGTGCTGGTTCCTCGAAGACGCTACGGAATTCCTGAAGGAAGGCCTGTAGGTCCGCGGTCACGGGGTCGTTCCTGTCCCAGAGGGGAGTTGCCCAAGCCAGAGCCTTCCCAGAGAGTAGGCTGACCACGAATGCCACCTTTGCCCTCTCAGTGAGGAACTGATCGGCCATCAACTCGACGTGCATGGAGCACTGGGTGATGAAACCCCTGCAAAGCTTAGGGTCCCCGTCGAACTTAGATGGTAGAGAGAGACGCAGCTTGGGACCCAGCGAAGCCGACGGAACAGGAGGCGTAGGAGGAACCACTGGTGGAGAAGGCGGCTGCTGCGACGTGAGGAGCTGTCGCACCATGTCGGTCAGCTGATCCAACTGCTGTGCCTGTTGTGCAATCTGCTGCGACTGCTGAGCGACAATGGACGTGAGATCCGCAATACTGGGTAGAGGCACCTTGGCGGGATCCATGGCCGGATCTAACTGTTACGGATGCAGGTAGTGGATCCGCTGGACCACCGCAAGCGGTGGTGTAAGCTGTACCAGGGAGCGGAGTCTAAGTAGAACCCGGTTTTCACCAGAGCCCGCCGCAAAGCGGGATGGTCTTGTTGAGGCGGAGAACTACCAGGTCGCTTCCACTGGCGTGACTTGCTTGCGGTGGCAGCCAAGGCAGTGCGTGGTACAAAATCGTGAGACATAGACGTAGTCGGGAACAAGCAGGAGGTCAGGACAGGCGGCAAAGGTTCGTGGTTTCTCTAGAGGCTGTAGGGCACTATAGATCCGGCAAGGAAGTGCCGAGGGTGGAAACCTTATATAGGACCAGCGGTCAGCAACAACCAATTACTGACGTGCTGGCCCTTTAAATTTCAAAGAAGTACCGCGCGCGCTAGGGGGCACGGCAGCCGGCAGAGAGCCGCAAGGACACAAGAGCTCGTCCCCGGGGTCGGGGGGCACGGGGCAGACACGGGTGCGCTCGCAGCCCGACTCATGGCTGCGAGACCACCCGTGACAGTTCTCTTGTATTACTAAATTTTGCCTAGCAAGATTTGGCCACCCCTCCAACTGTTGCTCACAGCTCTTACAAGACTCTTCTTCTTTTGCCGGGCTTTGCACTATAATGATGGACATACACTAAATAGAAGGTATAGCCATACTCCTTTGTTAAAATGCAACATGAATTTTTTTTCTATGTAAATTAGTTACATTTTTGACAGCTTAACACTCTTAAAGGGTTCTTCTATCATTACATTTTAATTACTCTTTACAGATGGAAGACATGGCTGTGTGGCTATGAGAACTGGAATCAGTGCTGGATTATGGGATGTTATAAAATGTGAAGAAAAATCTAAGTATATATGCAAAAGGTGGGCACAAGGAGTGACACCAGCACCTATTCTGCCAACAACAACAGAACCAACGTGTCCAATTAATTGGACTTCAGTAGGTCCTAAATGTTTCAAGGTAAGAGAAGTTTTCAATGCAAGAATTAAAATTGTTTTCTCACCATACAGTTTCGCAGAGTCACAGTCAGCTGGTCCCAGGTCCTAGTCAAGCTGTGGGTGGGTCTATAACAGTAATTGACATATTAGCCCCGCTATTTCTGTGATACTGACATGACTGAAGAAGTTTTATAAACTGTAGTACACTGGACTATAGGGCTCTAAGTTGTGAAAGCTTTTCATTTAGTTAGATAAACAAACTTAATTGCTAGAGACAACAATTTGCAGGGTGTGACTCACCATGGTCAAATAACAGTTTGGACAACAGATGACAGTGAGGTGGGGAGAGGTGGTCAGTAACCAGAGAAACTTGTGTGCTTTAATAGGAGATAAAATCTTCTTTATCTCCTGACCAAACCAAAATCAAAACAGCAATGTATTTGGTAATATATTTCATTTACCTTTCCTTACAAGTTAAAAGCTAATCATTGTGGTGAGAAAACCTCATTACATTAAACATCCATGTCTGTTTTTATTGAGTTGATATTAGAGTTCCCCAAGTATACAGTGACATGGCCATGGACTTTAACAACCAAAAGATGGCTTCTAACATATGTTTTGCTCGTAAACTTTGTTACACTGTATAAAAAAAGAGTTGGCAACATATAAACCAACAAGAGTCAATGGCAAACATGGTTGGAGCTCCAAATCCCATGAACCTTTAATTTAGTAGGTGCTTCAATGTGTTGAACTGTGGAGTTTTCCTTGTTTTTCCTGTAGACTTACTCTCGAAAATACTATAAGAAAAAGACCTGGTTTGACGCAAGAGATTTCTGCAGAGCTATGTGTGGCGATTTGCTCAGTATCACCACCCAGGAGGAGCAGGAGGCAGTGAACATGAAGATACAGTAAGCAGTGATCTAGCTACACATAACATGTGACACTAGAAACAACATAAAATACTGTATGTGTGTTGTAGTGAACCTGTCACACTGGACATTGGATCCTACCTGCAGGCGGCATGTTATACTGCAGGAAGAGCTGAGCAGGTCAATTTATAGTTTAGTGGAAAAGAATTCGTAAAACGTAACTATGGATTTAAATTCCTCTTCACTGTGAACTTTAGAGTAAAAGTTGGTGGCGCTACTCAGTGATTCACAGTCCTCAATGTATGCACACATTAAAATGGAGAAAGGTCCCAATCTTAAAAGCCACAGGGAACACTGATTTTAAATTTAGTCCAATCCACAGACAGAATGTTATAGAGCAGAAGGAGCTGGACAGATTAATTCAGTACACAGTCAAGTTGCATGATAAGTATTATGACCACCAGCTAATATACAGAGAAACCACCGTGCGCAGCATGGACAGCAGCTAGACAGGCTGGGAGTGACTCAATGAGGTTTTGGTAGGTTGTCATAGGTATCAGGAGCCTACTGCATCCCACAGCTGCTGGAAAGTCCATAGAGTCAACACCACCATCCAGGGGCTCCATAGCTGCTGGAGGGTCCATAGAACCAACACCACCATCCAAGGGCTCAGTTGGGTTCAATGCTGGGGAATTAGGGGAGCAGGGTAGTACTTGGAAGTCCTTTTGATTCTCTTCCAACCAATGTCAGACATTTTTAGCCATGTGACTAGTGATGAGCGACTGTGTCAACTATCGTTATCGATTCAATAGTCGATATCGGCAATTATCATGACGATATCCGATAGTCGATAACAGATTATCGCCGATGACCATTAAAGTCTATGGGAGAGGAACAACACCTTCATTCTTACACCCAAACAGGGCTGGAGAAGCTGAAATTAACATCCACAACAGTCAAATGGATACATGCTACATCTTAGGCAACACACTTCAGTTATAAAAGTCACAGAAAAAAAGTCACACACCATTCACTATCCCGGTCTTGTTCCACAGCATGACCCTTAAACCTGCATGACCCACAAATTAAAAAGTGCCAGACGGCAGTATTATTTGAACCATCATTTTACTTGGACTGGACATTGACTATGCTTGTCCTGGACCGCAGCATGACCCTTAAACCTGTCTGAACCACAGATTAAAAAGTGCTGGAAAAAGGAGTCTTTCAACCACCATTTTAATTGAATTGGACATTGACCATCCCTGTCCTGGACCGCAGCATGACCCTTAAATCTGCATGTACCCTACAGAATTTAAAAAAGTGCCGGAAGAAAGTAGTTTTTGAGGCAGTATTTTAGTGAAATGGGTATTGACTATACCTGTCCTGTAACGCAGCATGACCCAAAAACCTGCATAGGTGCCCTTATGGACCATCAGCAGAAAATTTCACAATAAGAAATAAACTATATTAAAAACAAACTTGTTTTCCAATACTGCTGTGGCTAGAGGTAGTTGCAATTCTACTGGTGACATTGTTCCACCGTGACATTAGAAGGTGAAGCAAATGAAACAGATGTCTCCAGTAGGTCAACGAGGCCTGTCTGAAAATCCTGAATTCTACTGTCAAGTGGGTTGGAGGAAATTGCTGATCTAGGCGGGTGAGGCTGTAAATGTGGATCACACAGGTTCAGCTGGCAGGATCGGACTTACAGTGGGTATAGTGAGAACAAGGGCTGGTGTCCGTTATCTATTAACACGGCAAAAATGCCCTTATGACGCAGCAACGAAAACAGTCGTGCTGAAGCAGAGTGCGGAAGCGGAAATGTGAGCTAAGACCTCCAGCCTTCCTCAGTACACAGTCAAGACCAATTGAGCTTCACTTGGAAATGCTGGTGGTTGACGCTCCTGTTTCACCCAGGTGCCCTTTTTCTTGGCATTCTTTTTCTCGTTTTACTCAACGTGTTGAAGGAAATTGTCTCTGTTCTTGGGGTGGCAAATGTGCTCCATACACCATGTCCTCTGAATAACCTACATATTTTCAAGTCTTTCTATACCTCCCTTGTACAATTCAGAGGAATATTTGTATCAGCTATTTTGTACATGCAAGTTTTTTAGTAGTTTAATTCTAAAAAACACATTTTTAAAATCCCACCAGGTCTTTGTTTCTCTTTTTTTAAATTGTATTAAATGGGTTGTCTCACTATAGGGATTGCTAGCTATGTTAAAGCTCTTTCAAAAACAAGTCATTTTGCAATATGTGTCCATTAACAGTGTACTCCCTATTCCTGTTTTTTGACAGCACCATGCATAAATTTCAAAACATAAACCTTGAGCCAATGTTGACAATTGTGAAGAACAAATGTCTGTTAGAAACCACATTTTTTATAATAGGACCTGTAGTATAGCTGATTTTACAAGCAATGACCCAAAATTTAAAAATGACACTTACTGTTCAATGTGAGACCTTGATTTATACCTGTATTCATACAGCACCTGTATAGACCCATTAAACAGTGACAGTAGAACAATTTATAGATGGAGTAATGGAAACTTTTGTTCATAAACCGTTGATTACTACTGTATCTTTTACAGCTCCTCACCGCAAAACCAGGCAAATGACCTTTTGGGAACTGGATATAAAAATTCAGTAGAAATGATTTCATTTAAAAAAAAAAACTTTTCAAGAGGACCATTACTATTTGGAGAGAATGTGAAGTAGACCGGCAACTAATCGGTGACCTCGGCAATTGGTGCCACAACATCATCAGAGATCCATAGACAAGAAGTCCGCATGGATGGCGGAAAAGATCCAGCACCGTTGGATAAATAAAATAATCTTCTTTATTGTATCAAATCATTAAAATCCAGACACGACAGACAGAGTCAACGCGTTTCGGTTAAACACCCTTAATCATGACTTAAAAAACAGACACTCAATAAACATATTTAAAGGAAATCAAAACCAATGACGTGTGAGAACACATATCATGGGACATGATGCAAATAACATACGTTTTTTAGAACATATTTAAAGACCCAGGCAAAACATGACAAAGTCTCCTTGCAAAAAAAAACAAAAAAAAAACAGGAAAATAAATGTGTGGCTGGATGGGAGGAGAGAAAAAAAAAAACATGAGAATAAATATGTGAATAGATGTGGGGAGAATAAAAAAAGGAAAAATGAGTGTCACCAAAGGTGAAGAGGGAAAGAAAAAAAAAACAGAAAAAAAGAAAAAAATTAACGTGAAAATGAGTAAATGTGATGGGAAAAAAAAGACATGAAAATGAGTGTATGAATGAATGTAATAGGAGAAAAGAAAAAATGACATGAAAATGAATGTGTAAATAAATATAATGAAAGAAAAAAAAAAGAAGAAAAACAATTTACATGAAAATGAGTGTGTAAAAAGATGTAGAGAGAAGAAAAAAGGGAAGGAAAAAAATGAAACATAAAAATGAATGTGTGAATAAATATAATAAAAAAAAAATGAGATCAGAGATCCATGCCTGATTTATCTTGATGAAAGTCAAACGATCAACATTATCTGTGGAAATCCGGATACGTTTGTCTGTAATGACTCCTCCAGCTGTGCTGAAGGTCCACTAAGATATGATGCTGGCTGCTGGGCAGGACAACACCTCTATGGCATGGTGAGCGAGCTCGGGCCATTCGTCCATTTTGGATACCCAGAAGTCGACTGGGTCTGGAACACGTGTTGAGACGCAAATAGTCGCGCACCATGATCTTAAGCCGGTCTCTGTGTGTTGTATGTGTGCCCTGCATTACATGCGTTGGTGAGGTGGTAAATAAGGATTGCCAGAGGTCACCCATTAGGCTTCTGCCACAATGCCTGCTGCTGCGGCTACTTGGCACTCTACTGCTGTCACGTTGCTGACGTTGTTCCACCGTGACATTTGAAGAACGTGAAGCAGACGCAACAGATGTCTCCAGTTGATCAATCAGCACGGTCTCCAATTCCTGCATTTACTCTCTATTTGGGTTGGTGGTAAGGAAAGTGCTGAGTTTTGCTTTGTACCGGGGATTGAGGAGGGTGGCCAACCAATAAACTTTGTTCAGTTTGATGGCCTTAATGCGAGGATCATGTTGGAGAAAATGGAGCATCCAAGCACTCATGTGAGAGATGGAGCCTTGATTTCCAAAGCCTCTGGGTCGAGGGGCACTAGCAAACTGATCTTCATATTCCTCCTCCGCCTCAAATCCGTGCCAACCTCTTTCCAAGGCAGGGACATCGGTAACATCGGTGTCCAGGAATACCTCATCCTCCTCCTCCTCCGCTTCCTCCAGCACAGCTTCAACACAGCCCTGACTTGCCTCAGATGCTGTACCCTGAGAGCTGAGGTGCCGCCTTGCACTAGCCCTGGACCCCGAACCACTGCCTAATGAAGACCGATAAAGTTGTGAAACTGTCGGGCCTGTGTGATTTGACGGAGAGAAAGGCTCCGTGTCCGCATCTGTGTCCGTCTCCTCCTTCGTCGCTGGCGGGACCTGATGTTTCAGAGTGTCCAATGATCATTCCAGAACTAAGATCACCACAATGCTCATACTGACAAGGGCATTGTCTGCACTGACTATTTTGGTGGCTTCTTCAAAACTGGAAAGGATGGTGCAGAGCTCGTTCACCTGCCTCCACTCTCGGTGGCTTAGGTCCGTACCGCTGCTTGTCAGGCCATGTGTCACTTCGTACTGCGTGATGGCATTGCGCTACTGCCACAATCGCTGGAGCATGTGGAGGGTGGAATTCCAGTGTGTTACCACATCAACAATGAGACGGTTGATGGGGAGGCCGAGCTGACGCTGCAATGCAGCCAGGCGGACGAAGCAGGGTGCGAACGGCGGAAATGTGAGCTCAGACCTCGAGCTTTCCTCAGCAGGCAGTTCAGACCCGGGTAGCGCTTTAGAAATTTCTGGACGACGAGGTTCATGACGTGTACTAGGCAAGGGATGTGCTCCAGCCTACTGATCTTAAGGGTGGCCAGGAGATTTCAACCGTTATCGCATACCACAAGGTTCTTGTCACCCAGCCAGCGCTCGGTCTCGTTGTGAAGAGCCGTCCACAGCTCCTGACCTGTGTGTTGACGGTCTCCAAGACAGATTAATTTCAACATGGCCTGGTTTCTATGTGCACATGATGCTACCAGTGGAACTTGGAGGAAAGAACCCTGCACCATCCCTGTGGTTTTGAAGAGTATGCGCCGAGATTGAGAGCCACCGTTACCACCAGAGACATCCACCCAGCTCACCCAGTGATCTGTCACTGAGATATAGTGGCCTTGGCCGTGCTTACTAGTCCATGTATTGGTGGGGAGATGGACTTAGCTGGACACAGATGCAGACAACGCGCTTGAAATTCTAGATGACACGGGGCTGGCCATGGCAGGGACGGCTTTTCTGGAAAAGAAATGCCTGCTTGGCATCTGGTATTGGGGGCAGGAAAGGCCATGACGTGGCGGAACCCATCTGTGTCCACCAGACGGAAAGGCAACATTTCCAAGGCCAAAAGCCTGGCAATGCCGACATTCAGGCTTTTGGCTTTGGGATGGTTTGGGCTAAAGTGTTTCTTCTGCTCCCAAACCTGGTAGAAAGAAGGCTGGCTGCTAGACTGGCCGCTGTACGGCGTGCAGGTCAAACTGGTGGAAGGAGAAGGGGTAGGATGGGTCTCTGGCAGTGGTGGTGGTACTCGGGCGACGGTGGAGGCTGAAGCGGAGGCTGATCCTTGATCATGACTCTGAGAGACATGGGCAGCTGAGGAACGCTTGGTCGTGGCGGAGGAGGAGGAGGCAGAGACAGAGGGTGTGACTGTGGAAGCCCGGAATCGGTGTGGCCTTTCTTGGCCAAGTGTTCCCTCCATTTCAACTCATGCATACGCTGCATGTGACTAGACATGTTGGTGGTGGTTAAACACCTAAGATTCTTCCCTCTACTGATGCATTTACGGCAAAGGCGGCATTTGACATCGTTGGGTGAATCAGAGGCTTGCTCAAAAAAGGCCCAGGCTTGAGAGGTCCTGGACCTTTTCGACGGCGATAAGCGAGGAGCGGTGTTTCCGCTGATCGTGGCTGGTGGAATAATCTCAGAGGACTTGTGCGACAGCCCTCTCCATTTTTGAGGCGGGACCCTTACTGACACTACCCCATCTTCTTCCTCCTCATCCAGTGATGAAGCCCTCACAAGCAAATTCTGCTGAAAAGACCACGTTGGATCCGCAATGTCATCATCATCATCAACACAGGTGACTTCGTCATCCTGACATTCTGCATCCTCGAGCTACAAGCAACAGGCACTGCAAGGCGTTGCCGACCGCCCAGGATTGACGATTGACCGTTTTTTTTTCTCCTCCTCTGATGGCATCAGCGATTTGGCGTCAGAGCAGACAAAATCATCCTCTTTGGCCTCTTGATCTTTTGAAATGCCTTCTGACCCCAGCCGCATTTAGTCATCATAGAGGTCTTCAGAAAATGGATTATCCACAGTGGTGGGTACACGAGTTGACATTTGGCTGCCTTCGCTTCATGTTGGACGGATGCTGACAATAATGATGATGACATTTGACATGATGACATTTGTGGCCGTGACTGGGAGGACGAGGTGGTAAGACTGCTGGATGCAGGTTGCATTAACCACTGAAGAACAGATTGGCGACACTGTTCGTTACTGAGATTCACAGGGCACCGACCCAGCGATGACAGGCCTTACGGTCCTGCAACCGAAGATCTGCTGGCTTGCGTGTTGTCGCCAGTACTGGAAGGGGCACCTTCTCTCGTACCTCTACCTCCATGTCCTACACCCCTCTTTGCTCGCTTACCACCTGCATTTCGTGATATGCGGTCTGGTGGAAGAACCGTAAGACAAAATCAGTATTGTTCTTCCTTCAGTCCCAGGGATTTACAATTGCACAGTAGGACCAGGAATTGATAGTTTTCAACAAAATATCATACAAGTGCGCTATCTGCGCCAAACTGAGATTCACCAAGCGCAATAAAACTATTCAAAAGTTACATGGGTGAGAAATTGCATTTCTTGCAGCAATGACAAACGAGAACAGTTACTAGAAAATTTTCTATCAAAATTGGCGTACAATGTGGCTCTGTGAACAAAACTGGGGCTCACCAAAGTGCAATACAGCTATTTAAAAGTTATACGGATAACAAAAGGTGTTTTTTCACCAATGAAATACACCAACAGTTACTAGAAATTTTCTGTATCCAAATTTAAGTACAAGGTGGCTCTTTGAACAAAACTGGGCTGCACCCAAGTGAAATTCAGCTATTTAAAAGTTATACGGATAACAAAAGGTGGTTTTTGCACCAATGAAATACACCAACAGTTACTAGAAAATTTCTGTATCCAAATTTAAGTACAAGGTGGCTATTTGAAGAAAACTGGGCTGCATCAAAGTGAAATACAGCTATTTAAAAGTTATACGGATAACAAAAGGTGGTTTTTGCACCAATGAAATACACCAACAGTTACTAGAAAAATTCTGAATCCAAATTTAAGTACAAGGTGGCTGTTTGAAGAAATCTGGGATGCACAAAATAAAAGGTACAATTTCACCTCAGGTGCGAGGTATGCTGGCCAAAAAGTGGTTAAAAAAATGCCATTTCAATGGCAGGTTCAAAGCAGAGACTGGGCTGCACACTATATACCCTCCTTTCCAAAGCCAGCCTGTCTATCTGTCTGTCTGCCTGTCCGGCCTCCCCTCCCACTCCCGCGGCTGTACAGGGCTAGATGCTTCTTTAAAAGTCTTTGTCTAACTAACTAAGAACTGAAATTCTCTAATCTACCTATATTCTAATGTTCACAGCTAAAAGTATAGTTGTCTGTATGAATAAAGAGAAGACTGTGTCTCTGAGCTGAGCTGTATTGAGAGATATGTAGCACATGATATGAACTCGCCATGGACTATTTATGAACGGATCGCCTATAAATCTATATGAAATATAAGAGAATCGTGGTGGCTGGGTTGGATTAATTCAAGTCTTTGAAGCTTGGGGGTTTGAGGCAGCATGTGTCTTGGGGCTTATTAATGTCTACATCTCCTGCTGTGCGAACATCTTATGGAGAGCATTTACAATGGGTCTTGGCTGTGCTGATTAACGTGTAAATTGAGCTTTCCTGAGGGCTGGGCGCCATCTGTGAGATCTAGATATGAAATTGAGTTAATGTTCCTCACAGAGTTCATGTGATTTTTCCAGCCAATGACAACCATACACATCACAGTCATGACGTCGCACACCCAGCTCACCCTGCTCTATGCTCTAAGCTGATTTTCTGGCAGCCAAAATGACAGGGAGCGCCAAAAAATGGCGTAATAGTAATAGATTATCTGCAGATTGTCACCTAAAATATCTCATGATCGGAAATTTCCGATCAGCCTAAAAATCGTGCTGATTTCAACTTTGTCGATTATAATCGCTCATCCCTACATGTGACATGTTGCATTGTCTTGATGGAAGATCTTAACTGCCCCAGGGAAGACATAGGCATTTATGGGTGTATGTTATATGCAAAGATAACTTCATTCCCAGATCGGTTAAAATGCCTTCCACATGGAATTTCCCAGAGAATGCTACAAAAATTTTCCCCAGATCAGAACGCTGCCACCACCACCTTGTGTTCTTCCAGCAATGGTTAGACAGTCAGTAGAGGTCCAGTACTGATACTTTGAAAATTAAGCCTTTTCTGCAAATGTACCTTGGTTAGCAGAGGTGCGGTGATATCCATCTGCTAAATAGTTGATTTTGAAACATGTCAAATCACCATATGGTTCATTTTGCCAGTGTGCTGCTCCTCTGTATCATATTGGTCCCCCCTTACGCACCTTCGGAGCTGGCATTTACCTTTGGAGTTGGCACATGGTGCTCTGCCGTTTCAGCATTACTTATTTGCAATGGTGTCATTGGTCCTCTCATGACAAATGTTCACCACAGCACATGATCAGTTGACAAACTGAGTAGTTTCTGAAGTACCACCACCTTTGGCCAGAAAGCCAATAATCATCCCTTATTGCATCTCTAACAAATCGGTCCTTTAACTCATGACAGAAAAGAAGCGTATGTATGCAGACAGCCTATCGCATACCTTATAATGAAGGTAGTCACTTGTGGTGATCTGGCTTGATGAGTATATAATTCGAAAGTAGGAAGTGGTCATAATAATCTGACTCGACTGGTTATTAAGACGAGTATTGTGGATATATTATTACTAGAGATGGGCAAATCGATTCTATCAAAGTGGAATTCTTTTAGAATTTCATAAAAAATTTGATTTTGCATGAAGGCAAAGTTCATAGTGATTGCCTGAATTCCATCTGTTTTTCTGTAGTGTATTTTATACCCAAAGGTTTACTTTTCCTCTTGTTTTGTGGAGAAATTTGAGTCAAATACAGGGTGTGTATATTTCTGCCTCATTCATGCTTGAATTCTATCTTATTCATTCTGTAGGGTATGTTATACCAAGGGTTAATTTCTCCTCTTGTTTGTGGGGGAATTTTAGTCAAATACAGGGTGTGTGTATTTCTGCCACATACATGCCTGAAATCCATCAACTTCAGACCGGTGGGGGTATTTTAATCTGTGGATAAGAGTTAATTTAATCACTTTTTGTGGAGAATTCTGTGTCAAATCCAGTGATGGTGTATTTCAGCCCTACATACATCTCAAATCCAGCCACTTCAGTCTCTTGGGATATTGCGATCTGTGGCAACAGTTAATTTTTTCACTTATTGTGGTCATTCTGTTAAATGTTGATACAGTACATGTAGATCCCCCTCCCCCCCCGCAAAGAGTAGAGAGTGTGTCATCAGTAATTTTGCATTGACGTCACTAGTCATTTTGCCATTCCTTTGATACTTCAGTTTCTGCTTTCAATTGGTCAATAATCCATCATTGCTAAAGCTAAAAAGAAACAGGAGTTGATTTAAAAAATAAGTAAATGGAATATTTGCATCCCTTCTGTGTTTTATACCCACTCCTGCTTTTGTCTACCTACTCATCTGATAATCCTGATGCAAACAGAGGACCATGTCATTCTAGCCTTACGGCTTCTCCAAAGACACAATTGGTTGTGTTTGTCCTTTTCATTCCTTGTGACAGATTAAAAGAAGGGGAAAACCAAACATAGTGGCAATGTGATAGAGTGGTGGAGGGGTGAAACAGTATTAGGAAACCACAGGATGGTCGACTGAGAGATTGGTTAATTGGCAGCATGAGTAGGCCACAGAGTGGCAAATGACAGATTGTGGAGGTGGCAGCAGCATGATTAGGCCACAGATTGGCACAATTACACAGTATGGAGGTGGCGGCAGCAACAACAGCAGCATCAGGCAAGAGAGTGGCACAATGTCATTATTTTGAGGTGGCGCAGCTAGGTGACATAATGAGGAGATGGCAGTAACAGCAACATCAAGCCAGAGAGTGACATGGTGACATAGCCTGGAGATGACAGTAGCAGCATTAGGAGACCTGAGTGGTGAGGTGGCAGCAGCATCAGAAGGCTACATAATGGCCCAGTGAAGAGTGGGAAGGTAGGTGTCAATACCAGTCCTTGGTAAAGATGGTGGGTGGTTGAAGGAGCAGCTGGCAGCAGATGTGTGGCATCAGGCGGGTGGCAGCATCAGAATAGTAGCTAAGACAGGTAGCCAGAAGAATCCAGTTTTCAGGGTCTGCTCCAGGTGCTTCTGCTGGTGGGCACCTAAATCACTGGGAGGGTGGAAGATGGTGCAAATAGGCAGTGGCCAACTGACTACATAGGATGTCTCTATAGTACTGAGTTTGTCCTCTGTCTTGGCAGGTGACAAAATGACCCCATTTTGGAACGGTAGCAAAGGTTCAAGGGGGTGGAGTGGCAGAAGTCATCCCTCTGCCGGATGGTGACTATTCGGCTATAACTACCCAGACAAATCAGCATGCAGCAGGCCATCTGCACAAGTGACTCTGAGGGACTCGCTGCCTCCCTCTCCACTATATGCTGCCATGGTGTGTCCGGGTCAGAATCAGGTTGCAGCAGGTGGAGCTGGTACTGCTCTTACAACCCCAACCTCTCAGCGCAGCCGTGGCAGTGGTACATGAGCACTGAGGAACCCCCCGGTCAAACCTGCAGGAGAATGGACTATGGCGCAAATAGATCTCTCTATCATTACCAATTGCTGCACTCTCTCACTGACTCCACAAGTCCTCTACCTTGGGATAATCTTTGACTCCAATCTGGCCTTTCAAACTACACATCCAAACCATTACCTTTGCCTCCACCTGAAAAAATATCCCCTCAATCCACTATTTCCTTCACTTTGAAAGCGCAAAAATGCTTGTCCATGCCCTTGTCATCTCACGCCAAGACTATTCCAATATACTGCAATGTGGCCTCCCATCTACACCCTCATTCCCCTTCAATCCATCCTTAACTCTGCTGCCCGCCTGATTCACCTCTCTTCTTGTTACTCCTCTGCCTCTCCCTTTTGCCAATCCCTTCACTAGCTGCCTATTAACCCCATCAGACTCATGTGGCCGTGAGATATAGTCACCACGTCTCCAGTCCCCTGAACAGACAGATTTGGTAGCATATGTTCCAGGACATGAAGCAGTGAAATGACGTTGTTCATCCCGTAGTCCTGGGAAATGACAAATAACGTGTCCGCATGAAAGAGCCTGAGCAAACGGCACGTGTCACACATGAGCTGCCACTGGCTGACATCAAAATTACACAGTGGAGTATCCCTGTCCGCTTGGATCATCAAGAAATCATTAATGGCCTTTCTTTGTTCATCGATTTCTCCCTCTTTTGCCCTGTTCATCGATTTCTCCCTGTTTTGCTCTGTTCATCAATTTCGCCCTGTTTTGCTCTGTTCATCAATTTCTCCCTGTTTTGCCATGTTCTTGATTTCTCCCTGTTTTGCTCTGTTCGTAGATTTCTCCCTGTTTTTTTCTGCTCATAGTTTCTCTGTTCTGGTCATCTAAAGGAGAATGTGCTTGGCAGTGTAGAAATGGCTTAAGTTCATGCAAAGTTTCCTGTCCAGTTCTATGAATGGTGCAGAGTCAACCACTTGAAAAGGGAGGGACAGCAGTACCACCAACTTGGACAGGAGCACGGTCAGCTTCTGCACTTAGAGATGGATAGACACATACTGCTGTCTCGTGGCAATCGTCTTGGTGAACGACTGCTGTCACCACGAGTGTCGAGGAGCAGGAGCATCTAGACCGGTAGATGATGTCTTTCACATCCACAGGAAGTTGTTTTCGGGAGAGGTGGTGGAGCCTTGACTGTCTGAAATGGGAGGCATGCCACTGGGTGCTTCTGCTGCGGCAGGATGGACCACCACATCTGAGACACGTTTCTTCCAGGCCACCGTATGGTGACGCTGCATATGTTGATGCAGGGCTGTGGTGCCAAAGTTAGGTCTCTGGTCATGCTTTACTTTCTGCCCACAGATTCTACCCATAGTCATGTTCACCTCCTTCGGTATCTTGGCAGAAAAGTGGCACACCGCCGAGTAGGTGATTTTACCATCAATGCTCCGCATTGATTGTTACCGCCCCTGCCTCGGTGAGCTCCTGCACCATTACTTTCTGGGACCTGCAAAGTGGGTGGTCTAAATTGTGGCTGCTTGGCCCCCAACCTCGCACTGCTGCCACCCTGCTGACTCCCGGCCACACTACCGACTTGTGGGCTGCGCCACTGCCTGACGCGCAATCTGGCGCTCTCTTCTCCCAATGATGAAGCCCTTGCTTCCAGGGCTGGGACAATGGGTAGTCGAAGGTAGGTGACCGCCTAGGGGGCCACTTCATCCCAGGCAGAAAAGGGGGCCCAAGGAGGCATGGAGTGGGCTGAATTTTCCTTTTAAGGGCACTTTATGCCTTGTTTAACTAGGTCACAAGAATACCTTGTCCCAACCTTCCTTGCTTCACCCGGCTTCCAAGTGCCAACAGCTACATCAATTAGTGTTTGCCTGTCACCACCGTCCTCTTCAATGGTGTCGCTGTACAGAGCCTGACTTGGGACGAATCGCGTTAAAAAACAGCTATTTCCAGGCTGCACAGAGCCTGTAGGGTGCTGTAGAATATTGTGTCATGCTTAAATATGCAGAGGGAGCTTGGTTTGGTCTTCATACAATGTTATGTTTTAGTATGACACGCACATGACTGCCGCCGCTCTTAGAATCGCTTCACTATAAAATTCCCTGGGCACTAACCGGGCAAAACTGACCAAAAAACTGAAATGGGAGCGCAGCCTGACAAGGTAACGTCAGCACCAGCTGGAAAGAAACGAGCTGAGGGCTAAGATCCTACCATAGCGTTAAAGAACACAGTAGTAGGTTACTGGAGCTGGCAAAGGTCTCAGCACAGTAAGGGGATGGCACAGCAGGGGTCACTAGATGAGACCAGAGCTTTAAACTATCACAAAATATGACAGAACCTGTTCTGTTAAACGCTGATACATGTAGAGGCCCCTGAATGAGTGGAGAGGGTGTCAGCAGTAATTTTGCGTTGACGTCTCTGATCATTTTGCCCTTCCTTTCATCTTTCAGTGTCCGCTTTCAATCGGTCAATAATCCATCAGTATTGCTAAGGCCAAAAACAAACAGGAGTTGATCCAAAACAGAGATGACCAGTAAATGGGATATTTGCATGTCTTCTGTGTTCTGTATCCACTCCTGCTTTTGGCTAGAGAATCCTGATCCTTCCCATTCCTTCTGACAGGTGAAAAGAAGGGGAAAACTAAACATAGTGGCAACGTCATAGAGTGGTGAGGGTGGAAACAGCATTAGGAAACCACAGGGTGTTCCAGTGAGACAGCAGTCACTTGGCAGTAGCATGAGTAGGCCTCAGAGGCCACATCTATACTTTGCCGCCTACTGCAAGAAGCAGCTGATATTGGCCCCATTTCTAAGCTGCCCAGTAGCTGCTGACTGTCCTCCTCAAATTGTTCATCCTTGCTGTATAGTGAGGCTGAGCCCAGACCACATAGTAGATCTCTGGCTGAGGGAACTGGATGGGACAGAGGCGGGTTGAGGACAGATGAGGACCGCTGACCTGCTCCCGGGCAATGCCAACTAAGGGTTGTGTCTGACGTTCCCACCGACTCTTTGCTGAGGTTGTCAGATGTCATCTGGGAGGAAGTGGATGGCCTAGTCAACAATTTAAGAACCCTTGGGTTGCTGAACAACACACGGCCGCTAGATGACACCGGCAGTTGTGGCCTCACCGAGTGACCCCTGCTGCGACGTCCCCTTGCTGTGCTGCGACCTGGGCCTGTTCCAGGAATGTTTGTGCCACTGCCACTCGCAGGTGCAGAGCCTGCCACCTCTCTGTCTGACATACTGTTTGTTCTAAAATGTACAGACTATGTTTAATGAAGATATCTGTATATGATAAATACACATCCTGTGTTTGACTCCAAATGAACCCACTATCAAGCTTGGATAACCCTTGGATATATATTGCGCTCCACAAATGGGCAGGAAAAATTTACTTGTATTCCGTTTAAAAATTGTGTGTATATTACTGAATAGAAAAGTGCAAACAGGCTTAATTAACCTTCGGATATGAATTATGCTACAGGCAAAATTTCTTCTTTAGCTTTAGCTTTAGCTTTCACACGACGTTTTTGTGATCCGTTTTACGGATCCGTTTTACGGATCCGCAAAACGGATCTAACAATTGTCAGTGTGATTAACATTGTGTTCAATGGCAAAAGCGCATCGCCGTTCCCATGGGAGATCGGCGATGCGCTTTTGAGAGCTCTCCTGCACTGCGCTTTTCGCATCCGCTTTAAGAATTGACATGTTTACGTTTTGCGGTTTATGCAAGTAAAAGCCCATAGGAGATAATGGAGTGCGCTTTTGGCACCTGTCCAAAAGCGCACCACACTCCTGGTACGTACCAGCTGCGCTTTGCATCCTGAAAGGGGATGCGAAAAGCATAGTGAGCGGCGGCCGGTATATCGGCGCGGGCGAGCGGCGGCAGGTGGATCGGCAGCGGCGGCTGGATCGGCGCAGGTGATTGGCGGCTGGATCGCGGGACGGGGTGCAGCATGGCAGGAGAGAGAGAGACTATGAATGGGGCAGGAGAGAGAGAGACTATGAATGGGGCAGGAGAGAGAGAGAGACTATGAATGGGGCAGGAGAGAGAGAGACTATGAATGGGGCAGGAGAGAGAGAGAGACTATGAATGGGGCAGGAGAGAGAGAGAGACTATGAATGGGGCAGGAGAGAGAGAGAGACTATGAATGGGGCAGGAGAGAGAGAGAGAGAGAGAGAGAGACTATGAATGGGGCAGGAGAGAGAGAAGAGAGAGAGAGACTATGAATGGGGCAGGAGAGAGAGAGAGAGACTATGAAGGGGGCGGGAGAGAGACTTATGAATGGTGCGAGAGAGAGAGAGAGACTTATGAATGGGGAGAGAGAGAGACTTATGAATGGAGCGAGAGAGAGAGAGACTTATGAATGGGGTGATAGAGAGAGAGACTTATGAATGGGGCAGAGAGAGAGACTTATGACTGGGGCGAGAGACAGAGAGACTTATGAATGGGGCGAGAGACAGAGAGACTTATGAATGGGTCGAGAGAGAGAGAGACAGAGAGACTTATGAATGGGGCGAGAGAGAGAGAGAGCGAGAGAGAGAGAGAGAGAGAGAGAGAGATCCTGTCAAAAACGGATCCGGAAAAAGGATCCAAAACACCGTGTGAACAAGCCCTAAAATGTATATGCAGCTGAATTGGACACACACTGGACTTCAGTTCCAATACCCCACAAAATCAAAATTAGATCGTAAGAGAAGCAGTCTCTGAGACAAGGTGTGAAACCCCCCCAAAAAATTGCTGTATAAAAGGTCTTTCTTTTGTGTGAGATCTCTAATACTGGAGCTGCAGCAGCTACAACACGGCACAGAGAGAGGAGTGTGAGCTGCCAGCGTCGCGTCCAGACTTATATAGTGCGGTGACATTACAGAATCCCGCCAGTCCCTGTTTGGCTTCATCTCTGCACATGTCATTTAGACTACTTTCTTCCTCCCAGAGTTCTTTGCCCCATGTGACACCATGTGCTTGCAGCCATTTTATCAATTAAAAACACGCTTCGTTCTCGCGAATCACCCCAAACTTCGACTTCGTTCAGAATCGAAGTTTTTCCTGACATTCTAAACGAATTCCACTTTGTTAGAATCGATTCGCCCATCTCTAATAATTTGATGTTTGTATTCTACATTATCTAAGCAGGTTCTTCGTGCCCTGATTTACTCCCCTAATGAAAAGGAATTAATGGAGTGTGTAGGGTGGCAACTATCCCCACATAAGATGGTGGTGCCACAAGCTGGTTTTCTGTATAATGTAGTTTTTACCATAGTCATGCTTATATCTCCCTACCTACATCAAGAAAGGAAATGTTTTCTTTTTCCACCATATATGTAAATCTGAGGTTAATATCATTGTTGTTAAGATACAATATGAAATCTGGTATGGATGCCACATCCCGACCCTACACCATTAAGAGGTCGTCGATGTAGCGTCCATAAAAGATCAAACACTGCAAATGGATTATGAACATCATAACTGGCCTGGTGCCCCCACCAGGCCATAAATAAATTAGCCAGTGAGGGGGACGCTGTTGCCCCCATAGGTACACCCAACAATTGGAGGTAATAACTGTTGTCAAATCTGAAATAATTGTTATGCAACATGTCACAATGTTCTACAACACCCTACAGGCTCTCCACTGCCATGAAATAGCTGTTTTTTAACGCAATTCGCCGCAAATAAATTTCGGTCTAAACTAATTTTTGTGGAAAATTCAGCAAACCTGGAGTTTTTGAGAAATGCGCCCATCCCTATTTATTACCTTTATGGGTACTTTACTTCATTAGCTAATATTGTATTTACTGTAGTGATTGTGTTTCAGGGAATTCTTGCACTTTATCTTTTTTAATTATTGATAAGTTATCCATCCTTATAGAGCTTTGCTATGGTCACTTAAATGGACCTGTCAGGTGGCTTATTCTGCCGTATCTGAGAACAGGATGTGGTTGAGAGAGAGAAGCTGAGTTCTGTGATATATAGGGTTATATGATAGAGGTAGAGGAGCTGAGCTCTGTGATATATAGGATTATATGATAGAGGAGAAGAGCTGAGCCCTTTGATATATAGGGTTATATGATAGAGGAGGGAAGCTGAGCTCTGTGATATATAGGGTTATATAATAGAGGAGCTAAGCTCTGTGATATATAGGGTTATATGATAGACTAGAGGAGTTGAGGTCTGTGATATATTGGGTTTAATGATAGAGGAGCTGAACTCTGTGAAATAGAGGATTATATGATAGAGGACAAGATCTAAGTTCTGTGATATATAGGGTTATATGATAGAGGAAAAGAGCTGAGTTCTGTGATATATAGGGTTATACAGAGGGAGAGAAGCTGAGCTCTGTGATATGTAGTTATATAAGATAGAAGAGAAGAGCGGAGTTCTGTGTTATATAGGGTTATATGATAGAGGAGAGTTGCTGAGATCTTTGTCATATAGAGTTATATGATTGAGGGAGAGGAGCTGAGCTCTGTGATATTTAGGATTATATAATAGAGGAGAGAAGCTGAGCTCTTTGATATATAGGGTTATATGATAGAGGAAAGGAGCTGAGCTCTGTGATATATAGGATTATATGATAGAGGAGAAGAGCGGAGTTCTGTGTTATATAGGGTTATATGATTGAGGGAGAGGAGCTGAGCTCTGTGATATATAGGATTATATGATAGAGGAGAAGAGCTTTGTTCTGTGATATATAGGGTTATATGATAGAGGGAGAGGAGCGGAGCTCTGTGATATATAGTGTGATATGATAGAGGAGATAAGTTGAGCTCTGTGATATATAGGGTTATATGATAGAGGAGTGAAGCTGAGCTCTGTGATATATAGGGTTATATAATAGAGGAGAGAATCTGAGCTGTGATATATAGGGATATATGATAGAGGATAAAGAGAGTTTAATATACAGGATTATATGATAGAGATATGAGAGAGAGAGGAGAGAGAGAGAGGAGCTGAGCTCTGTGATATACTGTATAGGGTGATATGATAGAGGAAGAGAAGCTGAGCTCTGTGATATATAGGGTTATATGATAGAGGAGAGAAGCTGAGCTCTGTGATATATAGGGTTATATGATAGGGAGAGAAGCTGAGCTCTGTGATATATAGGTTATATGATAGAGGAGAGAAACTGAGCTCTGTGATATATAGAGATATATTATTTGGAGCAGAATTTCTGAGTAAAATGCAGAGAAAATTTGTGAAAGTGACACTGAAAGTACTGCTGACCGCACCCATATACAGTGATTGGCAGTTTGGGTTGTACATAAACTGATGACAGGGAAGCGGTCAAGCGCTGTATGTGGGGATAAGCAGGACTCCTATTGCCTCTTAAAGAGTCCATTCAGTATGTTCTCTGCTTTTTAGTCTAGAAATCTCCCTCTGTTATCTCCTGTTCTCAGAGAAGGTCGCATAAAGCATCTGATAGGTTCCCTTTAAGGACTCTGAAAAGCACTTGGTCTATATCCAGCCCTGTGCTGTTTTTAGCTTTAGTGTATCCTTAATAAAGTCCTGTGTTTTGTATATGTGATGTTTGCTATTTTCGTTTGTGGTTATGTATGACCTTTTGTACACACCTCAGTTTTTGTGGTGCCCATTAACATACTTTTTACATGTATTATTCTTGTGTAGAAACACAGACACACATGCAGGATACACCTAGAAAATTTGCTGATTGTTTATTTTTTTTATTTTTACATAAGGTCTCTTTTCATATATTATGACTATGTCTGGATTGGTCTAAAGTACAGTAATCCCGATAAAGGTTTCACATGGTCAGATGGCTCTCCTGTAAGTAATACCTTTTGTGTTGTTAAAACAATTATTACCACTTTGCTAGTATTAACATATCTTAGATAATGCTCTGTTCAGACGTTGTTGCATTTTCGGATTTAAAAGGTTTATTAAGTTTTCAAGTTTTAACAGTATAATTGTAATACAGAACAAAATAGTGCAAAGAATGAGAGGTATAATGATCACAATTATGTGAAACAGGGTTCATATATCCCAAGTAAAGAGCAAATCAGATAAGAACCATAAAGATGATCTTAGGTGAATTCAAGAGAATGGAGGGACAATCGACTCATTATGAAATAATAGGAAGTGAAAAACTGAGATCCCCACCCTGATGGGGGAAAGGGAAGGGGGAGGGAAAAGGGGAGAATAGAAAATAAAATAAAATATTATTCCAACTCTCTCTCCCCCTCCCCCCCTCCATAGCACCCAGACACCCCAAGCCACAGCCAGACACATGCAGAAAAAGAAAAGAAGGGGGGAAAGGATAAAATGCGAAATAGACAGTGCTCGGAATTCCGAGGATGACTGATCCGTCACCCGTGGAGCCCATATCTGCTTCAGATTTAGTGACCAACTCTTCTATATGATGGATGAAAGCTATTTCTTCCATCCAATCCTCCAGTAACGGGGGAACAGTCGACTTCCATTTGTAAGGAATGACTCTCTTGGCTGCTTGAAGCAAATGTCTGGTGAGATATTTTTTTATATGCCAGTTGGGGGAGCTGGAATATGAACAAAAGAATGGCTTCTGGGGTATCTGGGATAGTTGTACCAGTGCCATCTTGGATCGCAGTGATAACTGCCTTCCAAAAAGGTCTGATGAGTTCGCACCCCCACCAAATGTGGGACATGGTACCTACCCTAAAAGCCACAGCGCCAGCAGGTGACCGGGACATTGAGGTACCATTTATGTATTAAAGACGGTACCTTATACCATGTGAACAAGATTTTAAAGCTTGTTTCCTGCGCTTTACAAGCTAAAATTGCTTTATGGGTTAAGTAAAAGCATTTGTTCCACTGAACTTCGGTGAAAGTTTTGTTCAGTTCCTTCTTGCAGGACTGACAATAGTGCGGAAGAGATTTGCTTCTAGAACTAAGAAGCAATTGGTATAGAGTAGAGATTAAGTGCGGTGGGGGAGATTTTAAGGTACATAACTGTTTGAAAGGTGCAACTGAACAGTTTAAATTAGCTTTAGATGGAAAAGGTGAATAAAAATAGGAGAGTTGTGTGTACGCAAAAGAAAAGCTCTTCTGTCTCCGAGGAGAGTCATCCACTATATCAGATAAGGGGCGGAGGCGTCCTTGGTTTATGAATTTATATATTAAAAGAGGGTGGGTTTTGGAAAATCCCAAGAAAGAATTCGAGGAAGACCTCGGGGGAAAGAGTGGGTTTTCTGTGATTGGAGTAAATGGATCGGATAGGTCCAACAGGGATTATTGGGGTTTAGTCTTTAGTACGGCTAGAGTATGGTAAGCAGTAAAGGATAATTTCTAAGGGTCCAAAAAGATAGAATCAGGAGACCAAAGGAGAGAGACTAGAGACAAGGGGCAGGAAGTCTGCACAATATAGACACACAATTTGAATTGTGGATCATGGACAAGGTCTATAAACCTGTGGTAAGCAGAGGCCAGATAGCATAACCTACAGTCTGGGAGGCCGACTCCGCCCTTGTGTTTAGATCTGCTCAGAACTTCCCTTCTGATCCTGGGACAGCACTGGTGCCAAATGAAACTAGAGAAACAACACTGTAGTTGATGCTAAAAAAGGTAGGTATCAGGATTGGAATGGTTTGCAGAAGATAGAGAAGTTTCGGAAAGAAGGTCATCTTTAAGACATTCATCCGTCCCAACCAAGAACAGGTTTTTAGGTTCCAGACCTGGAGAGTGTGGTTAAATTGAGAAAGCAGGGGAAGAAAATTAAGGTTGAATAACTGGACAAGTTTGGAAGGGATTTTAGTCCCCAAGTAAAAGATTGCTTTTGAGGGCCACTAAAAGGGGAATGCTGTTTTTAAGGAAGGGATTATGGAGGGGGGGGGGGCCCGAAGAAAATTTTGAGGGCTTCCAACTTGGAGAGGTTAATTTTATAATTAGACCAAAAACTAAATAGCCTCAATTCAGAGGGAGAGAAACCTGAGGATTGGTGATATAGATCAAGAGATCATTTACGAAGTCAAAGAATTTGCTCTCCTATTGTAATACCACTAATGTCCAAATTGATGCAGATTGACTATAGGAGGTATTCCATTACCAATGCGTATAGCAAAGGTGACAAGAGACAACCCTGTGGGGTTCCATTGTGGATAGAGAAACAATCCAATAGGGAACCATTGATCTTGACTTGGGCAGAAGAGGATTGGTATAAGGCAAGTATTTTAGAAGTAAACAGAGGTCCTAAAGTGAGACAAAGTTTGTATTAGTGAGGGCCAAGAGATTATGTCAAAGGCCCTTCGGCATCCAATGAAGGAATCAGAGGGATGTAATGGGACTGGGCATGGCGGATTATATTCAGGGTACTAGCAGTATTGTCCTTAGCCTCCCTCCCACATAACCCACTTGATCAGGATGGACTAGAAAGGGCAAATGTAAGTTAAGCCTATTTGCCAGCAGCTTAGTATACATTTTAACCACTTACCGACACTGGACTTATGGATACGTCCTGATGCCAGAAAGGGGCTTTGTAGGGGGATTGCAGCATGATCCCGCTACATAGCCACTGGGTGTTAGCTGCTAATTGCAGCTAAAACCCGATGGTTACAGCGTTGGCGGACGCTGCCGCCATCTCCTGTTGTTTAACCCTTTAGACGCCATGGCAAAGATGAAAATCGAAGGCTCCCGATCTCTTAACATGGCATCTAGAAGCCTTGTTCAGGCTTCCATCGCTGCCATGTTTTTGATTTCCCCACTTCCGGTCTGATCTATTAAAATATAACATCATTTATCCAGTATGCTCAATACCGTATAAGAAAAAAATTCCAAACGCCAAAATTGAAGTGTTTTGGTCCTTTCACGTCCCCTAAAAATTGGAAAACATTGAATCAAATAAGTCGCATGCATTCCAAACTGCTAGCAATAAAAAGTACATTTCAGCACTAAAAAATGCCCTCACTCAAGTCCATAGGTGTTAGTACAAAAACATTATTGGTTACAGAAAATGGCACCAAGGCGCAAATTTCAAAAGAGAATGTTTGGAATTTTTTTGCGGTACTAAAACATAACATGTTTGTTATTGGAGGATGTGTATCAACCTGTAGAATACAAATAACACATAGCTTTTGCCAAAGAATGAACGCCATAAAAACAAAACTCCTGCAAACATGGCGCAAGTATATTTTTTTTCACATTTTGCCCCACTTAGAATAGCTTTGCTGTTTTCCATTATATTCTATGGTAATATTAATAACACCATTAGAAAGTAGATCTTGTCCCACAAAACAAAAGCCCTCATACTTCTATGTCGGTGGAAAAATAAAAAAAAGTTATGGTTCTGCCACACTGCCTGCTGCTGCGGCAACTTGCCATTCTACTGCTGGCGCGTTGCTGACATTGTCGGGCCTTCTACATCCTCCGGCAAGTAAGGCTCTGTGTCCGCCACCTCCTCCTCCATCACTGCTGGGGCCTGCTGCCTAACACTTGTTCCAGTAACAATATAACCACAATGGTCAAGCTGACAATGCCATCGTACTGACTGACCATTTTGGTGGCCTCTTCAAAACTGCCAAGGATGGTGCAGAGACCCTTTACCTGGTCCACTCTTTATGGGTCAACAATCCGAGGTCCGCACCACTGCCAGTCAAGCCATGCGACATTTGGCATTATGCTGCTGCCACAATCGCTGGAGCATGTGGAGGGTGGAATTCCAGCGTGTTGCCACATCACATATTAGACGTTTGCCGGAGAGACCCAGATGACGCTGCAACGCTGCCAGTTGTACCGAAGCAGGATGCGAATGCGGTAGTGTGAACTAAGACCTCGAGCCCTACTCAGCAGTTAGTCAAGACCCGAGTAGCGCTTGAGAAATTTCTGCACAACCAAGTTCATGATGTGTGCCAGGCAAGGGATGTGTTCAAATCTACCGATCTAAGGGCAGCAAGGAGATTGCTCCCGTTGTTGCACACCACCTTGCCTGGTGCCAAGTTCTTAGCACCCAGCCACTGGTAGATCTAAGTGCGCAGAGCCGTCCACAGTTCTTGACCTGTGTATTGACTGTCTCCAAGGCAAATTAATTTGGCTTCTCTGGGCACGTGGTACTACCCATCGAGATTGGGATCTGGACTCTGCACCATCCCAGCAGTGTTTAAGAGTGTTGGCTAAGCCCTATCACCAGAGGCACTGTCATCCACCAAACACACCCAGTGAGCAGTCAGTGAGATGTAACGTCCCTGACCGTGCTTACTAGTCCATGTATCTGTAGTGAGATTTACTTTGGTGGACACAGATGCAGCCAACGTGCTGGAGATCTTTTCTGCAACATGGCTGACCAGGGCAGGGACAGCTTTTCGGGCAAAGAAAGGGCCTCTTCGGATTGAAAAGGGGGGGCATGCCAGGTGCATGACGTGGCGGACCCCATCTTTTGCCCAACCAGGTGGAAAGAAAACATTTCCAAGGCCAGCTGCCTCCCAAATTTCCCGACATTAAAGGCTTTGGCTTTGGGATGGGGGGGTTTAAAAGCTTTTTTTATTGCTCCCACCCCGGGGTACAAAAAAGGGGTTGGCTCCCGTAGGGGGCTGTAAAAAGTTGTAGGGTCACACTGGTGGAAAGGAAAAAGGCTGGTTGCGGGAAATGGGAATTGGCACTTTGGGAAAGTAAAAGGGCCCGTTTGGGGGTTTGGGGAATTGGGGGGAGGAGGCAAAAATGTCACGGTTTTTTGGAACCCCAAAAGACCTGTGGGGTCTTTTTTCCCCAAAAGGGGATTTATTCCACAGCAATTAATGTTTTTCCATGCATCTGCCTTTTTATTTTCGTGGTGCTTGGGAACTGTTTTCATTTTTTTCCTCTACAAAATGCATTGACAGCAAATCCGATGAAATGACATCGGGTCGGAAAAATCTGGGGCCTTGATAAAAAAAGGCCCCAGTTTCACAGGCCTGACCTCTTCAACTGTAAAAAAACCTAGTAGGGTTTTTCCCCGCTGCCACCACGACCTTGGCTGGGGGTTTTAATGTCAGGGGGAATTGTGAAAACCCCCCTTTTCCCTTTTTCGGGAGGCCGGGACCCCACTGACAGTCCCCCTTTTCCTCCACCGATGAGGGTGCTGGCCACTGCTGCCCCAAAAAGACCAAAAGGGACCCCGCAATGTGGGTCATCATTTTACAGGTGATTTCCCTCTTCCTGACAATTTACATCCCCCAAGCTCAGGAAAAAAATCACGGGAAACTCCCGGGGCCCCACTGACCACTCGATATTTCTGTTGACAAACCCAAGTTTCCCCTTTCCCTTCTTTGGGGCATCAGCGTTTTGGGGTCAGAGCAAAAAAAATAAACCTTTTTTTTGGCATCTTGATCTTTTGAAACCCTTCGGGGACCCCAAACCCTTTTTTGTGTCAAAGAGCCCCTTGGGAAAATATGGATTATTTTGGAGTGGCTGTATTTTAGGTAACATTTGGCCCGGTTTTGCTTCAGGTTGGAGGGCGCCCACACCCTAAAAATCAAAAACGGGCAGTTTTTTCCTGTCAAAAAATCGCTAAACAAACCCTGTGCCTGCAGGGATGCAAAAAAGCAACAGCTTTCCCGGGTTCAGTACAGAAAATTTAAAACTGAAAAAGGGTGTCAAAAGGGAAATTTTTAAAGGGCTAGGTTGCGCCCCACCCCTGGGGGAAAGCAAATTTTTGCAGCAGCTGATTTGTGCCCCCACCCAAATTTAACAGTCTCTGGAGGCTGTGAAAGTGACAGAGGCCCAGCCACTTTTGGACGGGGGGGCGTGTCCCCCAAGCAATGGGGGGGCCCCGGAGGCTCCCTTCCAATCACTACAGGGGGTATCCGGGAAACCCACATTTAAACCCCTGCAGGCTGAGTGCTGCGCCTGAAAAATTCCCCTTTGGCTGTCTTTTTAAATTTTCTTTGTGTTTGTTTTAGTTTTGTTTTTTTTTTAACTTTTGGTTACCGACCTCCTTCTTTTTTTTTCCCGGGCCCCACGGTTCTTTCCGTTTGATTTTTTAAATTCTGGTTTCCCCCCTTCCTTTTTCCCTGATGACCCCAGAACTCTAGCAGGCAGGGACTGCCCCCCCATTTGGGGGGCGGGCCACCTAGGGCAGACGTCAAGTAGGTGGGGGGGAATTTTTGGGGCGGGGTTTTCCAGTTAGGGCTCACTGTGTCTCCCCTTGATATGAAAAATTTACGTGAAAATCATAAAAACGGGTCATGTTTTTTTAGCACCAATGAGAGCCCTACCCCCAACATTTGATGATTTTTTTGGGACACTTTTATATGCTTGCACTAAATTGGATGCCTGCTAAAAGTGGGGAAAAGCAGCTAAAAAGTGAAACAAAAAGGGGCACTTAAAAAACATGCTTTGGTGAATGTGTATTTTAAACTGAACGAATCTAAAATGTTCGGGTTCGACAAAAGGTTCTAAAAAATTGAAAAGTTCCACTCAAACCCAAATTTTTTCTCAAACGGCTCCATCAACACTAGTTGCAACCTCAATTGCCCACTTTTGGAGTTGCAAAAAGGGGGGCTCTCTTTGACCTTTTTAAATAGAAAAAATAAGAAAGCGGGGGGGTAAAGGGAATTTTTAAGTTTGGGGGTCTAATTTTTAGATAAAGGTCACCAAAAAATGGGGGACGGGACCTTGCGGGGAGTGGGAGTTTCATGTTGTTTGAGAGAGAGGAGAAAAGGGCCCCGGGTTTAAAGGGAAACCCTTTTTAAAACAATGGTGAAAATATGACCATTAATGGATAAAGTGAGAATGATGTATTTGGCTTCCACATCCATGGCACATTTTGTGACCTGAGGGGGTAGGGATTTATGTATGGCTATTGCAACTCCTTTTGGTTTGGAGTTTGGGCAATTGGCAAAATGCCAGTGGGTATAGAAGTATCCCCGATTAGGGGGGCTTGTCCAGATTTAAAATGAGTGTCTTGAAGACAGACAATATGGGCGACATGTATGAACGGGGCTGATCCACTTTTTCTAGCGTTTTTAACACCCCCCCAAAAATAAAGGCACACCCCCTGTTATAACTTTTTTAAAATTTCTCGGGAGGAAGGGGGAAGGGAAACACTAAAACTGTAGAAAAAGTACAAAATTTTAGTTTGCTAGGGCCAATTTTTTGGCGCATTACAGTGGAAAGGTATACCCACATTCAAAGGGGTTTTCCCCCCTGATCCTAAATTTCCCCAACTCTTGAAGGCCCTTTTTTATGTCCCCGTGTAGAGGGGGTTTCTAAATCGGGTTGCATTTACACAATGTTAGGCGATGAAATTTGGCATGTTAACCCCAAATTTAAATACATTCGCCATATACGTCTTTTTACGGTGGAAATTATGAAAAGTTTTGTGATTCTTTTTTGGGCCTCTTTTTTTTTTTTGCTCCTGAAGGAGAGATTTGCGAGCACTGCAAAAAGTTTTGTAAAAAGGTTTAAAAGCTAAGTGAAAGGGGCAAAAGTGATTGATTTTTCGAGTGTGTCTTCTGCCCTAAGGGGGGGGCCCTTTGGCTTAATTGTGTGACTTGGATTAAGGGATTTTAAAATTTTGGGGATTTTTAGAGGGGGAAAAATATTGTACAGTTTTTTATTTTTGGGTTTTGCTTTTTGTAACTTTCCCCATAAATTTCCAATGATTGACAATGCTTTCCATCCCAAAAATCCTGTGCAATTTTTGCAATCCTTGAAAAAAACATTAAAAAGGGGCTTATTTGCTGTGCAAGATGTGTGTACACTCACTTTTGGGAAAACCCGGATCCGGGAAATCTAAGAGCAAGTGGCAACCCCTGAGATCCTTTTAAAAAAATTTGGGAACAGTCGGCTCCCTTCATTGAGAAACCCCACTCGCAGGGAGTTGGGGAGGATGGCGGGAAAGGAGGTGTAGAGAAAAGGGGCACTAGCGGGGTAACGAAAGGGGGTAGAGGGGAAAAAGTGTCAGGGGGCTAGTCCTAAAAAATTTTTACAAAAACAAAAAATTTTTTAAAGATTGGCGTGAGGGGGATGTCGACCCCGAAATAACATTGCGCAGCAAAAACCCCAAACCCCGGTCGGGCCCCAGTAAGTGGGGAAAATAGGATTGAGGTCAGGCAAAGACGGTGCACAAAATTTTGGGAAGACTCCTTAAATTAAAGGAACAACGGGGGCAATTGCCACAAAACGGGATCGGTTCAAAAACAGTTTTTTTTTACCGGGGCCCCGGTTTGACAAAATCCCCGGAAGGGGTTTAAACCGGGGTTTGGGGGGGTGAGAACCCAGCTGTCATGGTGAAAATTGGCCCCAAAGAAAAAGGGATAGAGGTAGGGGGAGTGCTCTTAAAAAAGATTTAAATTTAAATTGTTTTTCCTCCTTTTAAAATAAAAGAAAACCCCGACCCGGTTGGTTTATGGGGATCGCTTTTTTCTCCCAAACACTAATTATTTTTACAGTCATGTTGTTTGACTTAATGCCCTGTGCTGGGTATTGTTCCGACTCCAGTTGTTTTTAAAGGTTTACCTGTATGCAAAAAATTGGTCTTTCTGTTTTTATTGATGTTTTCTTTGGGTTTTATTTTTTATCATTTAAAAATAAAGCCCTTTTTGGGAAAAAGAAAAAAAACCCCCAATGTAAATTTTTATAAATAATACCTGTAAACCCGGGGCCCCCATCAGAGAGGCAGCGGGGGATTAAAAGAGGGGAAATAAGTGGGGTTTAAAAATTGGTTTTGAAAAAAGGGATTTGGGTTTTTGGATTACGGGGTGACTTTGTCTTGGCTACAGGCTCATGCTGGGATGGGGTGCCCCCTAAAATGGGGGCGGGTTTGCAGCTGTATTGGGGGGCAAAAAGGGCCCGGGGAAATTTTGGGAAAAAAATTTAAAAATGGGGCTTGGGGAAAAAATAACTACAAAGAAAAGCATTCCCAAAATATTTTGAAGATAGGGGAGCTGGGGAAATTTGGAAAAAAGCAGGGGGTGGAGTGCAGGGAGGGGGTTTTTAGCAATAGTTAAAAAAACAGGGGGAAAAAAAAAATAAAAATGGGAAAAAAAACTCTAAATTTCATGTGCCCAAAGCCCGGGGTCTCCCCCAACAAAAAAAATCAAAAATACAATTATTAAATTTCTGAAAAAAAAAAATGACATAGTGGGGGTAAAATGGGGAAATGCTGGGGCGAGAGCTTTGACTGGGGGTTAACTTACAGGGTTACAGTCTATTTAAAAGGATCGTAAAAAAAAAATGTAAGGGGGGAAAGGGGTTGTCTCCATGTTTTTAAATTTTCTGTCTAAGTCAAACCCCGGGGAAAGATTTTTAAAAGTAAGGGGAAAAGAGCAAGTGGAAAAATTATGGGTTTTATTTTCAGGGGGTTTAAAAACCCAAAAATATAAAATTTTTTAAAAGGAAGTTTCCCCATAGGCCCCCAAATATAACAGAACCTAGGGGAAAATGAAATCCTCAGGCAAATAAAAAGAGGCAGCTAATCAAAATGAGGTTGTTATTAAAAAGGGGACTTTAACACCCAACATTAAAATTTTTAATCTGAAACCCGTAGCTCTTTATAAAAGAAACCCGGTTTTGGGCAATAAATAAAGATAATTACCTTTTTTCCCCAAAGGAGGGAGGAACCAAAATAGAAGGGAAACGCTTCTTTTGTTCATTGTACTTTCATTTTTTCGGTTCACCCTTTCCCTTTTCTTTTCCCCCCCTATGCAGTCTTATTTTGTAAGAGCTGTTTACATACCACAGCCCTGCATTCAGTCTAGACAGTCTTCTTATGAACTCAGAGCACTGATTTTTCCTCTCACAGCGGAGGGTTTTTTTACAGTTGAAAACCCGTCTTCTTTTGAAATTTATCCAGAGCAGCACAGATCTTTTCCCCTTTTTATGTTTACAGCAAACCATTAAAGGACGGGGACACAGTTTTTTGCCCGTTTTTTTTAAATTTTGGGAAACAACTGCGTGTTACGTGGACCCCCTGGTAATGCAAGTGAAATGTTTCTGGCTCCTATTCTGAGGGGAGAGACAGGGAAAGCAAGCTCCCCCTAATTTTCGACCGGGGGGGGCCAACAGAATGTAAATTGTAGAGCCCCAGCCAATGAAATGAAAAAGGGGGGGAAACCCACCGGCACTGGGGGGAAAATGTTTTACAAAAAAAGAAAAATAAGGGGAAGTGAAAACAAGACACTTTGCCCAAAAGACATCCAATTGCAAAGTTGCTTGTTTTTTACTGTTCCCCCCTTTTTCTGAAGACCATTTTTAAAGTAATGATACAACCCCCTTTTAAAAATTCACTAATAGACCTGGGGAGGGGTTTAAAAAAAGGTTTAAAGGGTTTGGGGGGAAACCCAGGAAATAGAGTTTTTTGTTTTAGGAGCCACAAAAAACTGCCCTTTTTGGGGAAACCAAATTTTTTTCCTGTTTAGAGATGCCCCAAACCCGTATTTACCGGGGAAAAAGGTTTTTAAAAAAAAGCAAAACAAATAAAAAGGGAGATCTTTAAAAAAAATTTTTAAGGGACCCCCCTGTTAGGTACCTACCCTTTTGGTAAATAAATTTAAATTTGAAACAGGAAAAAAACCCAAAAAGTGGGGCAACAAGAAAGTTTAAAGGGGGCAAAAAAAAAACAAAAAAAAGGGGTTTTGCTACAAGGGGAGTGGGAAAGGGGACTAAAAAGCTATAAAAAAAATAAAAAATGTAAAAAAAATGATAAAATTTTGAAAAGCTAAAAAAAAGAGTTTGCCATTTGAAATTTAAAATAAACCCAAAAAATTTTTAATTATAAAAAAGTAAAAAGATTAAAAACAAAAAAAGCTGGCCCTTTTTTAAAAAATAGTTGGGGGGAAGGGAAATGTGGGAGGGAGATGAGGAGAAAAAAACCCCCCCCTATTTAAAAATTTTTTCTCCACTGTTTTTTTTCTGAGGAGGAGGATGAAACCCTTCCCCGTTTATGAGCAAAGGGGGAGGTTAAAATCCCCAAATTAAATGTTTCTTTTCTAACCCAGGAAGAATTCCGCTCCATCTTAAAAAATTTAAAAAAGACAAAAATCACCCGGCCCTGATGGTAAACAACCCCCTTTCCCAAAAGGGGGTTTTAAATAAAGTCCCTAGTTTGGCCCCTTTTTTTTAATCTTTATGGACATATAATAAAGGGGTATGCCCAAAGGATTGGCGCACAGCTAATTTTTGGTGCCAAAATTTAAAAAGGGGGCAAAAAGTGATTCAGGAAAAATATAGGCCCCGGGTTTTTTTAAAATCTGTTGTGGGGGAAAATGTTTGAACGTTTTCTAAGAGATGCTATCCTGGAGTATCTCACTGAAAACAAATATATAACACCGTTCCAGTATGGGTTAATGAAGGATCGGTCCTGTCAAACTAATCTCATCAGTTTTATGAGGAAGTTAATTCTAGACTGGATCGGGGTGAGGCATTGGATGTCATATATTTAGATTTTTTCAAAGCATTCGATACGGTGCCACATAAAAGGTTGGTAAGTAAAATGAGAATGCTTGGACTGGGGGAAAATGTGTGCAAGTGGGTAAGCAACTGGCTCAGAGATAGAAAACAAAGAGTAGTAATTAACGGTACATACTCAGACTGAATCCCTGTTACTAGTGGGGTAACACAGGGGTCAGTATTGGGCCCTATCCTCTTTAATATTTTCATTAATGATCTTACACATGGATTGCACAGTAGAATATTTATCTTTGCAGATGATACTAAGCTCTCTAAAGTAATCAACACAATAGAGGATAATGTGTTATTACAAAGGGATCTGGATAAGTTGGAGGCCTGGGCAGGGAAATGGCAGAGGAGGTTTAACACAGATAAATGCAAGGTTATGCACATGGGGAGGAAAAATCCATTCAATGATTATATGTTAAATGAAAAACACTGGGTAAAGTGACACGGAGAAGGACTTGGGAATCCTGGTGGACAGTAAACTTAACTGTAGCAGCCAGTGTCAGGCAGCAGCTGCCAAGGCAAATAGGATCATGCGTTGAATTAAAAGGGGCATAGATGCACATGATGAGAACATTATTCTCCCATTATACAAGTCACTAGTTAGACCACACATGGAATATTGTGTACAGTTTTGGGTACCAGTGCACAGGAAAGACATTGTAGAGCTTGAACAGGTACAAAGGCAGACAAAAAATTAATAAAAGGACTGGGTGGACTACAATAGTCAGAAGGATTAGCAAAATTAAAGTTATTTAGTTTAGAGAAAAGACAGATTCAGGGGGATATAATAAATATGTATAAATATGTTAAAGTTCAATATAGAGATCTCTCTCAAGATTTATTTATACCCATGACTGTAACCAGAACAAGGGGGCATCTTCTACGTCTTGAGAAAAGAAAATTTCTATATAAACATAGAAAGGATTTCTTTACTGTTAGAGCAGAGGAACTTGTCAGGGTGAATTCAATGACAGAGTTCAAAAAGGGTCTGGATGTCTTTCTGGAGCGTAATAATATAACAAGTTATAGTGACTAGGATTCTAGAGGGGGGTCGTTGATTCAGGGATTTATTCTGATTGCCAGATTGGAGTCGGGAAGGATTTTTTTTCCCAAAATGGGGGTTTTTGCCTTCCTCTAGATCAACATTTTTGCAAAATAGGCCGAACTGGATGGACGTATGTCTTTTTAGGGCCTTACAAACTATGTAACTATGTAACCCAAAGGGGGGTCCCCTTCCTATTGGGATACAAAGAAGGCACACATCCCTGGAGATGACTACTAATATGAAAACATAATGACAACCTGGCTAATAAATGAAACAGTTAAGTATGTAAATGAGTACATGGGGATATAAAGGAGATAATGGAGTTATTGAGTAGTTTTTACAAGCATAGAAATATCTTATACAAAGCATTTGTAGTAAAGCAAGTATACATATGCTCAGGGGTCCGGGGCAGTGGGGGTTGACAGGTCCTGGCTGGTTGAGAAAGTGGATCTCGGGAACCCCTGGTTTTGAAGTCTGGACTTCCTTGGTGGTAGAGCCCAGTGGAGTGACTTGAAGGTCAAGTCTCTTTAGGTTTCTGGAGGAAAATGAGGAAATGGATGGCAATTCTGATAAAGTGACGTTTGAAATTTGGAAGGCCTGCAGAAAAGATGGAAGGTCTTCTGGGGAGCGAACTGTGTTCTCCTATGCGGGCAATGAGAGTGAAAGGGTAGCCCCATCTATATAGGATATTTCTTTCCTTTAGTATGGTTGTGATCGGTTTGAGCATGGCCCTTTGAGTTACTGTATAATGGGACAAGTCCAGCAGGATCTGGAGTTGCTCCTCTTTATAGATTATGGAATGTTTTGTCCTAGACTTTTGAAGAATTTCATTTTTGATTCCATTGATTCAGCATATAATGTCTCTCGGACGTAAAGGGTCTATGCTAGGCAGTGGGAGAGCTCTATGTGCCCTATCAATCTTGATGTAAGTGCCTCAGGGATGATCCAGGAGATCATTAAGCCATGTTCACACGGCTTATTTCGCCGCGGATTGGAGCCGTACTGCGCGCCGGATTTGTGCTTCAGTACGGCTCCAATCCATCGCAGTAATTACGGTAATCCACAGTTCTCATAGAGAACAGTGGATTCCGTCCCTCCTCTCCGCTCCGCGAATCCGCCGGGCGGGGAGAAACTGACATGCACATTATCCAGGCGCAATACGTGCCGTGGATAATGCAAGTCTATGGGGCCGCAGGGCCGCGCCCCCGCCCGCACCCGCACCCGCCCTTTATTCAAGCCGGAATTGCGAGCGCAATCCGGCGCGCAAGTACGGCCTGAATAAGCCGTGTGAACACGGCCTTAAAGATGTGTGTAAGAACAAGGAACAAGCCGCTGGATGGTCCTGATTCTGGGAGCCCCCTGATCCTCAGATTGTTTCTTCTACATATGTTTTCAATGTCATCTAGGTGTTGTGATGTGAAAATGTCCTCAGAATGTTGCTGGACAACCCCCTGCAGGGATGTCAGTGAACAAGTAGATTTTTGTGCATGAGTTACGGTGTCCACTTTAGAGGATAAGCAAGAGAATGAAGACCGAAATATCGATAACTGAAGCCGAAAATTCTTGTATCCATTCGTTCAGGAGCTGTCGAGCAAGGATAGAAATGTCCAATTGCGTTGGTAAGGATTGCAGTAATGTCTTCAGGTCTGCTACTGTTATAGGCTTAGCATCATCTAGAGATGACGTAGTAGTAGGGATTGCACGTGAAGCCAGTATGCCAGTGGCTGATGCAGGAAGCCCAGAGTTTGGCCTAAAATGATTTGAAAGAATAGGAGGAGCGCAGTCCAGACTGCTACAGGAGTTGGAGTCTAGATCACCCACGGAAGCATGATGAACCTCGAGGGGAGGAGAGGTAGGTAAGAAAGAAAGTGGCATTAGAGGGTTTGGATATGAGACGTCTGGTGATAAGGTATATGGTTTGGTTGGTTCAGATCCCCCCAGGATGACCCAGTGGAACATGTAGGAGAAAGTCCCTCGGAATTCCCAGGAGGAGATTTTCTGCAGTCTTGCAGATGGTGTGGGGTGATGGAACTGAGATGGTGCCCTTAAGTGGTAATAGGACATAATTGCAGGCCCTGTGGGGGAGGAATGGAGGTCCCAGGATCAGAAAAGTTCTGGGAGAATGATGAACATGGACCCAGGGTAGGTGAATTTATGTGGAAGAGGGTCAGGAAGAGCAGGTTTGCTGCTGGCAGCAGGAAAGAGCATGCTGCCACTTCCCTGGGGCTGAACTGAATTAGCTTCAGCTATGGGGCTGTCACCTTCAGTGCCGATATTCAGGGCAGACTGAGATGTACCTAGGTCTCGTTTTAAGCATCCAGATCTTGTCGGCATCTCTTTGATAAGGCATGGTAGTATTGGTGGAGCAGGCCGCTATAGCAGAGGCAGGGCGGCCATCTTGGTCTGAAGGAGTTAAGGGATTTCTGTCCTCCATTAAGGTTGCATATCTCCCGAAATACTGGTCAATCTCCCCATGAGAGGATGTAAAACGGGTGTGGGCGCCTTTTTGTTTGATCTTCCCATGTAGAAGCTTGTAGTTAGCCAGGAATAGAACACTAGCTGCAAAGGAGCTCAGAGACCTCACTCAGCCAAACCACACACCCCTGTTGCATTATCAAAGAGATTATCCAGAAAACAAAAAAAGAAGTCTCAAAAGTCTTCATTCATCTTACTTTGATGCTTTCTCTGATAATGTGTGATTTTCCTGTGCTGCATGTAGCCTCTGTTCTCTGCAGCTGAACCGCAGCATTTACTGTATGAAAGGTATTTCCCTTTGCCCTGTACAACTACATGCCTAAAAAAACCTTTGCTGTGCATTGTCTTTCTCCTCCCCTCCCTGCCCTAGAACACCAGGCATGGATATACTATAATGCATTCATGTTGTGTATTTGACTCGTTACTGTTGCTGATCAATTTTATTTTTATTTTTTTAATTAGTTAAGTTATGAAAACTGGCTCAATGGGAAACCGGATCATTCAGATGAGCCGACCTGTGGGACGCCGTATGAATATAATTCAGGGTGGAAAACTGTGCACTGTGATAATACATTGCAATGGATTTGTCAGATAAAAAAAGGTACTTTCATATTATATTTAGGACGACATGTATGAATGTTGGCACATAGAGGCCGGTAAGGCAGTGTAGAATGCGCCAGAATGTATGAAACTGTTCTTCTGCAGGTCATACATACAGGTGCAGTGTAGAGCCAATACCACAAGTCTGGCTCAGGCACCACCTGTAACCTGGTCTGGCTGTTCTTCTGCAGGTCATACATACAGGAGCAGTGTAGAGCCAATACCACAAGTCTGACTCAGGCACCACCTTTACCCTGGTCTGGCTGTTCTTCTGCAGCTCATACATACAGGGCAGTGTACTGCCAATACCACCAGTCTTGGTCAGGCACCACCTTTACCCTGGTCTGGCTGTTCTTCGGCAGGTCATACATACAGGGCAGTGTAGAACCAATACCATAAGTCTGGCTCAGGCACCACCTTTACCCTGGTCTGGCTGTTCTTCTGCAGGACATACATACAGGGCAGTGTAGAGCCAATACCACAAGTCTGGCTCAGGCACCACCTTTACCCTGGTCTGGCTGTTCTTCTGCAGGTCATACATACAGGGCAGTGTAGAGCCAATACCACATGTCTGGCTCAGGCACCACCTTTACCCTGGTCTGGCTGTTCTTCTGCAGCTCATACATACAGGCAGTGTACAGCCAATAACACAAGTCTGGCTCTGTCACCAGCTTTACCCTGGTCTGGCTGTTCTTCTGCAGGTCATACATACAGGGCAGTGTAGAGCCAATACCACAAGTCTGACTCAGGCACCACCTTTACCCTGGTCTGGCTGTTCTAACTGTTCTGCGCCAAAGTTTGGCATCAAAGAATCTAAATGTGTGTACTTCTATGAATGTGATACGACACACCCCCTGAATGCTCCAAATTGTTGACGCATTATAAAGGTACTTATCGTGCCAAAGTTTTGAGTGCACTTGTTCATACATTCTTTATGGCTCAAAATACACCAGAAAACTGGTGCAGCCCCATTTTTACATGTCACCCTTAATGTCCACCTATAAATACAATTTATAGTGTAACAAAATCACTTCCCGAATTTTATATATTTTTTTAATTCTCCTAAGCATCGAATTGGTTTGTTCATCTATCATTCACCATTATATCTGGATATATTTATGTATTTACATAGCTGAATGATGTGGAATAGACATAACTTATGGTGTAGCTTCTTAAAGGACCAATTCAGGTTCTCTTTTTCCTTTAGTCCTTTAGAACCTTCTATTGGGTACACTGTAGTGCCAAGAATTATGCTTACCTGCAGCTGAATACAGGATTTATGGCTGATGCAACAGTTTCTTTTAGGTCACATAACCTGCACTCTGGTTGGCTGAAAGACACTGAGTTTTTGATACATTCCTGTGAGACTGACTTTGAACCTTCCATAGGAATGCATAGAGAGAGTCACTTCCTGGTGTTTCAGCAACTGTCAGTACAGCTCACATGACCCAGTGGCAGCAGTGAGAGATCCTGTGTTCAGCTGCAGGTAAGCAAAATCACTGCCACTACTGTCTACCTAGAAGCAATTTTAAATGAACTAAAGGGAAAAAATGGAGTGATTCTTTGAACTAAAAAGAGGAGACAGAGCCCAAAAAAATCTATAAGGTTGGGTTCACACCTCATCATTCACAATGTCGCAGTATCTGTTGGGGTATCTTTTTTGTCCAGTATCCTGACAGATACTTCTGATTAAGTGGATAATGAGGCGCACCCAATATTATTGGGAGCTCCATGTTCATCTCAGTCTGTAAACTGATAAACACAATGATTTCCTCTGTGCATTGACCTTTGTATGGAAAAGGGCAACTATTTTTCAAAATATCTCCTATTTGGCTTAGTCAAGGAGTCAAACAGAAAAGGGCTGAAGACCAAAGTAGAAAGTCACCCCATATCATTGTGCCAGTATTACTGTTGACGCAGATTGTTAAACACCTCATTTTCTGATGGAACTTTTTATCTTTCTTCTTTTTTTAGGAGCGGTATTAAAGGAAGAACCAAAACCTATAGGTTAGAAATTTATTTTTCATACTTATTCAATCTAGATTTACCTGGTCAGTAAATCAGTGCCATGATATACTGTAAAATAATCTCCAAAAAAATGAGAACAGAGAGTGACTTTTGATCACTATATTTACCATAGGCAAACTTAAACGCTATCAGTTCTCAATCTATAGAACACTAAAACGTAAATTTTATTATGTATACCACTAAACCTCAATATACACTATTTAAAAACCTGATTTATAACCTCTTAATTCATCACTTTCTAATTGTGAAAGAATAACTCCTTTTCTATTATCAAATCTGGTGGAACTCCACCTATTAGCAAGGACATCTCATATGTACAGTGATTTACTAACTCCAGTAAGGGATCCCAAACAATTTACATGGGCAGTCATCCCTAATCCAATAGACATAAAACGTATAAGGTTTCCTTGTCTGACCCTCTGCGGCGGGTCACAACCGGACCGCTAACCCCGGATGAAGCCAGTTTAGCTGGTGAAACATGTTAGGGTGGTCAGGCATGACATTTTTAATTGTGATTTCTCACCTCTTCACCCGCTGCAGAGGGTCAGACAAGGAAACCTTATATGTTTTATGTCTATTGGATTAGGGATGACTGCCCAAGTAGATTGCTTGGGATCCCTTACTGGAGTTAGTAAATTACTGTATATATAAGGTTTCCCTGCTAATAGGTGGAGTTCCACCAGATTTGATAATAGAAAAGGAGTTATTCCTTCACAATTAGAAAGTGATGAATTGAGAGATTAGAAATCAGGTTTTTAAATAGTGTGCATAGAGGTTTTGTGGTATACATAATAAAAGTTACGTTTTAGTGTTCTATAGATTGAGAACTGATAGAGTTTAAGTTTGCCTATGGCAAAATAGTAAATATAATGATATACTGTATACATAACTGACAAGACCTCAGAATAGACCCCCTAAACTTAGACAGATCACAGATCGTGATGAGCGATTGCCTCAACTATCGTCATCGGATCGATAGTCGATATCGTCAATTATCATGCCGATATCCGATAGTCAATAATAGATTATCGCCGATGACCATTAAAGTCTATGGGAGAGGAACAACACCTTCATTCTTACACCCAAACAGGGCTGGAGAAGCTGGAATTAACATCCACCACAGTAAAATGGTCCTGCTACATCTTAGGCAACACACTTAGGTTATAAAAGTCACAGAAAAAAACTCACAGACCATTCACTATCCCTGTCTTGTACCACAGCATGACCCTTAAACCTGCATGACCCATAGATTAAAAAGTGCCAGAAGGTAGTATGATTTGAATCATCATTTTACTTGAACTGGACACTGATTATCCCTGTCCTGGGCCACAGCATAAGCCCAAAACCTGCATGACCCCAGATTAAAAAAGTGCCGGAAAAAGGAGTCTTTTAACCACCATTTTAGTTGAACTGGACATTAACTATATCTGTCCTGTACCGCAGTATGACCATTAAACCTGTCTGACACACAGATTAAAAAGTGCTGGAAAAAGGAGCCTTTCAACCACCATTTTAGTTGAACTGGACATTGACTATACCTGCCCTGGAACGCAGCATGACCCTTAAACCTGTCTGACCCCCAGATTAAAAAGTGCTGGAAAAAGGAGTCTTTCAACCACCATTTCAGTTGAACTGGACATTGACTATCCATGTCCTGGACTGCAGCATGACCCAAAAACCCACACAGGTGCCCTTATGGACCATCAGCAGAAAATTTCTCAATAAGAAATAAACTGTATTAAAAACAACTCGTTTTCCATTACTGCTGTTGCTAAAGCTACTTGCCATTCTACTGGTGACATTGTTCCACCGGGACATTAGAATGTGAAGCAAACTAAACAGATGTCCCCAGTAGGTCAACGAGGCCTCTCTGACAATCCTGCATTCTACTGTCAAGTGGGTTGGACGAAATTACTGGTCAAGGCGGGTGAGGCTGTAAACGTGGATCACGCAGGTTCAGCTGGCAGGGCCGGACTTACAGTGGGTGTGGTGAGAGCAAGGGCTGGTGTCCGTCATCTATAAACACACAGGTTCAGCTAGCAGTGCCGGAGTTACAGTGGGTGCGGTGAGAGCCAGGGCTGGTGTTCGTCATCCATTAACACGGCAAAAAATGCCCTTATGACACAGCATCGAAAACAGTCGTGCTGAAGCAGAGTGCAGAAGCGGAAGTGTGAACTCAGACCTCCAGCCTTCCTCATTACACAGTCAAGACCTGGGTAGCTCTAGAGAAAATTCTCCCTCTACGAGAGCGCTTGCCCCTCCATATGAGTGCGGACCAATTCAGCTTTACTTGGAGATGCTGGTGGTTGATGCTCCTGTTTCACCCAGGTGCCATTTTTCTTGGCATTCTTTTTCTCATTTTACTCAGCGTGTTGGAGGAAATTGTCTCTGTTCTTGGGATGGCGAATGTGCTCCATACACCATGTCCTCTGAATAACTTACATCTGTTCAAGTATTCCTGTACCTCCCTTGTACAATTCAGAGGAATATTTGTATCAGCTATTTTGTACATGCAAGATTTTTAGTAGTTTAATTCTAGAAAACACATTTTTAAAATAGGATGGAATCCCACCACGTCTTTGTTTCTCTTTTGTTTAGTGTATTAAATGGGTTGTCTCACTACAGGGATTGCTAGCTATGTTAAAGATCTTGCAAAAACAAGTCATTTTGCAATATGTGTCCATTAACACCTACCTATTCCTGTTTTTGACAACACCATCACCCTTGAGCCACTCTTGACAATTGTGAAGAACAAATGTCTGTTAGAAACCAAATTTTTTAGAATAGGACCTGTAGTATAGCTGCATTTCACAGCAACATGCCCCCAAAAATTCAAAACATGACCCTTGAGCCACTCTTGATAATTGTGAAGAACAAATGTCTGTTAGAAACCACATTTTTTATAACAGGACCTGTAGTATTGCTGCATTTCAAAGCAGCATGACCCCAAAAAATTATAAAAATGACTTTTCAGCCACTGTTAAAAATTGTGAGGGAGAAATGCAACTTAGAAGCGGCATTTCTGTTCCAAAGGACCATGATTATAGCTGTATCTCACAGCACCATGACGGCAAAACCATTGACAATGCGAAAAATTCGAAAGATAAAGGGCGACATGTATGAAGCTAGCCACGTTGGGGCGCACCTTTCTGCCAGTTTTCCGGCGAAATTTGCGCCTAACTTATGTCGGCGCTGGGGCGCGCTCATACATACTATGTAAAGTTCGCCACGCCTCGCCAGTGTGTGAGGCACAGTGCGGCGCTGTGCCTATGATTCGCCGCCCGAGGTAGTGTGCTCATACATGCGGGGAAAAGTTCACCGCGCCTCGCCAGTGTGTGAGGCGCAGTGCGGAACTTAGGCGCAGAAGGGACTGCGTCAAACATGTATTCCGATTCGAGACAGGCTGGAAAACAGCGAGAAATCATTGAAGATGTCCGTGCGGAGTATGAATCAAAAAATCGCCTTTATAAAGGCGTAAAACATTCTATGAAAAAGAGCTCAAACCTACTAAAAAAATTACATAAATAAAATCACTTTCCAAAAATCTAGAACGGCGCTATATTGGGAATTTGGATATTTGAAATTGTTGGGAAATACATTAATTCAAATTCTGTAAGCTATTCTCATTGGTCGGCAGAAACCAGCCAATCAGAATAGGAGCGACAGAGACCCATTATAACCTATGGAGAAGTTAGAACCAATCAAAATCAAAGGTGGGACAGTTCAAAATACAGTAAAAATGCAGAAAAGAGCTGATCGGTTGAGCTAGCGGGGCTTGGCTATCCCAGCCAATCAGAGCTCGAGCTACTTCTCCCATTGTAGTCTATGGAGAGATCGGCGCAATGCAATCTCGGCTCTCAGCGCTGTGCGGCATGGAGTATAATAAAAAAAAATCATTTTTATTAAGTGTAAAACATTATCAGATAAAGAGCTGAAACCTTCTCTAAAAATAAATCAGTTAAATCCGAAGTAGACCGGCAACTAATCGGTGACCTTGGCAATTGGGGCCACAACATCATCAAAGATCCACGACTGGTTCATCTTGTTGAAAGTCAAACGATCCACATTATCTGTGGAAAGCCGGATGCGTTTGTCTGTAATGACTCCTCCAGCTGTGCTGAAGGTCCACTCAGATATGACGCTGGCTTGGGCAGGACAACACCTCTATTGCGTGGCGAGCGAGCTCGGGCAATTCATCCATTTTGGATACCCCGAACTCGATTGGGTCCGGAACACAACCAAAAATCATTGGTGTTGAGACGCAGATAGTCGTGCACCATGATCTTAAGCCGGTCTCTGTGTGTTGTATGTCTGCCCTGCATCACATGCGTTGCTGAGGTGGTAAATAAACATTGCCAGAGGTCACCCATTAGGCTTCTGCCACAATGTCTGCTACGGCTACTTGGCGCTCTACTGCTATCATGTTGCTGACGTTGTTCCACCGTGACATTTGAAGAACATGAAGCAGACGCAACAGATGTCTCCAGCTGATCAATCAGCACGGTCTCCAATTCCTGCATTTTACTCTCTATTTGGGTGGGGGGAAGGAAAGTGCTGAGTTTTGCTTTGTACCGGGGATCGAGGAGGGTGGCCACCCAGTAACTGTTGTTCATTTTGATGGCCTTTATGCGAGGATCATGTTGGATGAAATGGAGCATCCAAGCACTCATGTGAGAGATAGAGCATTGATTTCCCAAGCCTCTGGGTCGAGGGGCACTAGAAAACTGATCTTCCTCATCCGCCTCAAATTCGTGCCAAACTCTTTCCAAGGCAGGGACGTCGGTAACGTCGGTGTCCAGGAATACCTCCTCCTTCTCCTCCTCCGCTTCCTCCGGCACAGCTTCAACACAGCCATGACTTTGCCTCAGATGATGCATCATGAGAGCTGAGGCGCCGCCTTGCACTAGCCCTGCACCCCGAACCACTGCCTAATAAAGACCGATAAAATTGTGAAACTGTCGGGCCTTGTGGATTCGACGGAGAGAAAGGCTCCGTGTCCGCATCTGTGTCCGTCTCTTCCTACGTCTCTGGTGGGACCTGATGTTTCAGAGTGTCCAACGATCATTCCAGAACTAAGATCACCACAATACTCATGCTCTCGAGGGCATTGTCCGCACTGACCATTTTGGTGGCTTCTTCAAAACTGGCAAGGATGGTGCAGAGCTCTTTCACCTGCCTCCACTTGTCGGTGGCTCAACACCCCACATTGCGCTGTTGCCACAATCGCTGGAGCATGTGGAGAGTGGAATTCCAGCGTGTTGCCACGTCAACAATGAGACGGTTGACAGGGAGACCGAGCTGACGCTGCAATGCAGCCAAGCGGGACAAAGCAGGGTACAAACGGCAGAAGTGTGAGCTCAGACCTCAAGCCTTCCACAGCAGGCAGTCCAGACCCAGGTAGGGCTTTAGAAATTTCTGGACGACAAGGTTCATGACATGTACCAGGCAAGGGATGTGCTCCAGTCTACCGATCTTAAGGGCGGCCAGCAGATTTCGCCCGTAATCGCACACCACCTTGCCTGGCACACGGTTCTTGTCACCCAGCCAGCGCTCGGTCTCGTTATGAAGAGCTGTCAACAGCTCCTGACCTGTGTGTTGACGGTCTCCAAGACAGATTAATTTCAACACGGCCTGGTTTCTATGGGCACGTGATGCCACCAGAGGACCTTGGGGGGAAAGAACCCTGCACCATCGCTGCGGTTTTGAAGAGAGTGCGCCAAGCATGAGAGCCACCGTTACCAGCAGAGACATCCACCCAGCTCACCCAGTGAGCTGTCACAGAGATATAGAGACCTTGACCGTGATTACTAGTCCATGTGTCGGTGGTCAGATGGACTTTGCGGGCCACAGATGCAGACAATGCGCTTGAAATTTTAGATGACACGTGGCTTGCCAGGGCAGGGACGGCTTTTCTGGCAAAGAAATGCCTGCTCGGCATTTGTTATTGGGGACAGGCAAGGGCCATGATGTGGCGGAACCCATCTGTGTCCACCAGACACAGGGCAACATTTCCAAGGCCAAAAGCCTGGCAATGCCAACATTCAGGCTTTTGGCTTTGGGATGGTTTGGGTTAAAGTGTTTCTTCTGCTCCCAACTGCAAATATATTTATCCAGCTGTCACAAAACGTCTGTATTAGAATCCGTTATCCTGAGCGGGATGTCCAACCCACAACATATCGGTATCGAAAAGGATCAGGATAAGAACAAGTGTTAGACTTTGCAAAAGATTTTTACTGTATGAGATCTTCATATATTACGTTTCAATCATCAGCGAGATAAACGCATCATAAACATTGTTGCAAGGGCTGTTAGTACAATAGAGCGCAATACCATACAATAGAGACTATAGCCAACCCTAATCACAGTCCCTTAGAGCGAAACAATTTCTGATCTCGTTCGGGCGGGTAGTATGGCAGACTCATGGTATGCTGCTCAATGTGGAAAGTGCTTTCAGCAACCTGGTAGACAGAAGGCTGGCTGCTAGACTTGCCGCTGTACGGCGTGCAGGTCAAACTGGTGGAAGGAGAAGGGGTAGGATAGGTCTCTGGTAGCACTCGGGCGACGGTGGAGGCTGAAGCGGAGGCTGAGCCTTGATCATGACTCTGAGAGACATAGGCAGCTGAGGAACGCTTGGTGGTGGCGGAGGAGGAGGAGGCGGAGACAGAAGGTGTGACAGTGGTTGGAAGCCCGGCATCGGTGTGGCCTTTTTTTGGCCAAGTGTTCCCTCCATTTCAACTCATGCATTCACGCATGTGACTAGACATGTTGGTGGTGGTTAAACACCTAAGATTCTTCCCTCTACTGATGCGTTTATGGCAAAGGCGGCATATGACATCGCTGGGTGAATCAGAGGCTTGCTCGAAAAAGGCCCAGGCTTGAGAGGTCCTGGACCTTTTCGATGGCGATAAGCGAGGAGCGGTGTTTCCGCTGATCGTGGCTGGTGGAATAATCTCAGCGGACTTGTGCGACTGCCCTCTCCCTTTTTGAGGTGGGAGCCGTACGGGCACAACCCCATCGTCTTCCTCCTCGTCCAGTGAGGAAGCGCTCGCAAGCAAATTCTGCTGAAAAGACCACGTTGGATCCGCAATGTTGTAATCATCGTCATCAACACAGGTGACTTCCTCGTCCTGACATACTGAATCCTGGAGCTGTGGGCTACAAGCAACAGGAACTGCAAGGCGTTGCCGACCGCCCGGGTTTTTTGCCGATTGACCGGCATCCTTCTCCTCCTCTGATGGCATCAGTGATTGGGTGTCAGAGCACACAAAATCATCCTCTTTGGTCTCTCGATCTTTGGAAATGCCTTCTGACCCCAACCACATTTTGTCATCAAAGAGGTCTTCAGGAAATGGATTATCCACAGTGGTAGGTACACGAGTTGACATTTGGGCTTTCTTCGCTTCATGTTGGACGGATGCTGACTATGATGATGACGACGACATTTGTGGCCGTGACTGGGAGGACGAGGAGGTAAGACTGCTGGATGCAGGTTGCAATAACAACTGAAGAACAGATTGGCGACGCTGTTCGTTACTGAGATTCACAGGGCCCTGACCCAGCGATGACAGGTCTGATGATCCTGCAACCGATGATCCGTTGGCTTGCGTGTTGTCGCCAGCACTGGAAGGAGCACCTTCACTCAGACCTCTACCTCCATGTCCTACACCCCTCTTTGCTTGCTTACCACCTGCATTTCGCTCCATGTTTAGAAAGATAAAAATTTAAGACGTTATGCAAGAGTTTTTGACAGTCTCTTATTGAAAGTCGTCAATTCACAGCTATTCTTAAATCCCTCTAATTTCCTACAGCCAACTAGGATTAGAAAGTGAAATGTTTCTAGCGAATACCTGTGAAATGCGGTCTGGTGGAAGATTCGTAAGACAAAATCAACAGTGTTCTTCCTTCAGTCCCAGGGATTTATAACTGCCCAGTAGGACTAGAAATTGATAGTTTTCAACAAACTATCATACAAGTGCGCTATCTGCTCCAAACTGAGATTCAACGATCGCAATAAAACTATTCAAAAGTTACACGGATGAAAAATTGCGTTTTTTGCAGCAATGACAAACGAGAACAGTTGCTAGAAAAATTTTCTATCAGAATTGTCGTACAACGTGGCTATTTGAAAAAAACTAGGGCCGCACCTCGTACAATACAGCTATTTAAAAGTTATACGAATAACAAACGGTGGTTTTTGCACCAATGAAATACACCAACAGTTACTACAAAATGTATGTATTCAAATTTAAGTACAAGGGGGCTATTTGAAAAAAACTGGGCCGGGGGGCGTGGCCAACTATGTAAGAAGAAGTGTGTTTGGGCAGCAGAAGAGTGAAAAAGGCTGCCAGGACACTCAGAGCCCCTGCAGCGAGTGGTCCGGCCATCTCAAATTACTTTGCCCCGCTCACGGTCTTACAGGACTCTTTGCCTTCCTCCCGCACTTCCTCTCCTGAGGCGCCATCTTACCTGCTATCTCCGGGGCGCAATTAGAGTCTCCAGCGTCTCTCAGCTGCCGGACGGCGAGCAGAGGAGCCTGCTACATCGCAGATGCGACAGAATCGAGGCCACGGTTGTGGCAGGGGAGTTACTGAGCCAGGAGGGCCCCAAGAGAGCCAAGGACTCTATCCCCTTGCTGCCAGCAAGCCATACCTTGGACCCTTTTGATGGACGGTCCAGGGGCCTAATCTCATCTGCCTCTCCTGGGCAGTGGTCTGCGGAGCCCCCCAGCTCCCTGCAACAGGGAAGTCTCTCAGGGACTACACTCTCATCTGCTGGCCCTGTAGTGCGGCGGTCTACTGCTTAGATGCACAGGGGCCTCTGACTCCAGCTCCTAGACCAGGGTCCGCTCATGAGGATGCCATCTTGTCCCAACTGACGCCTCGCCATAGCGTGCCGTGGCGCTCGGCCTCGAACTCTCCCACTTGGGGGGACAACCCCACTGCACAGGTCCTTGGCCCTCAACCCTCAACTGAGGCGCCTGCTCTCGAGGGCCTCTGCGCAGGGATGCAGGCCCCAGGTTTACCTCCTCCTGAAGAAGCACTTCATGCCTTAAGAGCCCACCCAGAGCTTAAAGCGTTCCGCTCCTTACTTCCTACAAAATGTGATATTCAGCAGATGGCTCAGGATTTACGTCATACATGGAAACAGGATCTGATCCCAGTTCAAGCTGACATTGCAGCCCTACAGGAGAGGGTTTTACAAGTGGAGAGTGACCGAACTTCTACAAAGTCCGCTATCGCTGCCTTACAAGTGTCCATGTCAGAGCAACAGAACCGAGTTACGCAGTTGGTGAATCATATGGACGATTTAGAAAATCGCAGCAGGCGAAACAATATTAGAATTAGAGGTCTTCCGGAATCTATTAAAACAGGTGAACTGATCCCTACCCTAACAAAAGCCTTCAACTACATCCTAGGGAGACCGGAGGCGACAAAAATCGAATTAGACTGGACTCACAGGGCTCTCCGCCCGCAAAGTCAGGACCCTGCTCGACCCCGGGACATAATCTGCAGAGTACACAGATACACATTGAAGGAAGAAATAATGCATAAAGCCCGCCTCATGCAGAAAGTTGTCTTTGATGGTGTGCAGATCGACCTGTTCCCGGACCTCTCCAGGAGAACCCTCCGTCTTTGAGCCTCTGTCAAACCGCTGTTTTCGCTCTTGCAGGATCGGGGCATCCCTTATCATTGGGGCTTCCATTTCTCCGTTTAGGTCCGCCATAGGGATAAGTCTCTGATACTCTGTTCACCCTCGGATCTCCCAGCCTTTCTTGCAGCTCTTGATCTCCCTGAGATGACTCTTCCGGATTCGGAAGCAACAATGGAAATGGACTTTACCACACCTCGGGGACTACCTGGGGCTCAGCAGGTCCAATCTGCTGCTGTTGAGCTACTGAAGCCTCAAAGATCTCGATGAAGGTCCGGGCAGCCTTGAGTCTTCTCCACCCAAGAGGCTTCCGCATCTTTGAGATCACGGACTGTGGGCCCGTCAGTCATGTTTCGCAATGACTATTTCTATGCCTGGGTTCTATCTTTGATATTACCTTTCGTGGTTCTCGGTTCCCTATACCATGAACCGCCCCCCCCCCCCCCCCTTTTTTTCTTCCCTTTTTTTGCAGGTGTTATTTGCCCCTCTCGGTTATACTGTTCGATGTTGCATTTTCGATTGCCCTTAGTTTTCTTTTTTCCGGCCCGGCGTGACTGAGCCATGGGGGGCTGAATTGGGGATGAGCACCTGATTAGGCCCTGGCGTGGTTGCCTCCCTCCCATTGCTCACATCATTCCTGCACTGTATCATTGCGGGTCTTGCAACCAAATTGGGCTGTGTATTCATTTGGGGTTTGCCTTTTTCTTTTCTTGGGAGAATGCCTTAATTTATGGGTTCTTTGACTGATGCCTCAAGTGTTTCTTTTTTCTGCACCAGTAGCTATTGATTAATGTCTGCTATTGCTGGTAATTACTGACTGGATGGAGGGGGGGCTTGGGTTTGTGTCATGTATTATCTTAGAGGTGCTGCGGCCCAATCCTGCCCTCTATCCGGACATTCATTGTATTTTTCTGTTCCTGTGACGTCTCCAACTGTATGTTGTTTCTCTCTTCTACATATGCATTTCTCAACTTGAGTATGCACCCCCCTTGCCCCTGGGGAGCACTGACCAGTTTTTACGGTCTTCTGGCTGTTGCAGTTATTTTCCTGCTCATTGTTTGGTGTTGGCCTGTACTTTATAGGCCTTTTTGTTTGATGTTGGAGTGTTTGTCCTGTTTTGTATGCACCTATTTCCCAGAGTTGGTCTCACCTCTTTTGTCTCACAAGTTTCTTGGGTATTTTCCCCTGACGGTCTCTTTTTTGTCTCCTGATGGCTAGTATTAGGATCACATCCCTCAATGTGAAGGGATTTAATGTGCCCGAAAAACGTGCGCAAGTCCTTTACTATCTCCACAAGCAAAGGTCCCGCACCGTCTGTATACAGGAGACCCATCTGCTAGATACCCACCTCCATGGTTTCCGAAATAGGTACTTCCCTGCCTGGTACCATAGCTCGCTCGCCAAAACAAAGGGGTCGCGATCTTCTTTCACAAATCATTGCCGGCACAGGTCCTGGATGTTACGTTGGACACTGACACTCGTTATCTGTTTGTCAGATGCGCTAATCAGGGCCGTATCTACACGACCGCCAACATCTATGCTCCTAACATGGGTCTTCCCTTCTTTTTCTCTAAAACATAAGATGCCCTCACAGGTTTTGCCCAGGGACAACTCATTCTTTATGGTGACTTCAATCTGGCTCAGTGGACGCTTCAAGCGGTCGCTCTACCATGACGTTGAGCTCCCTGGGCAAGATCCGCAGACTGCTCCATGATATGCAACTGGTAGGTATTTGGCGTCTCCTTCATCCTAATGAGAGAGTCTACACCTTCTTTTCCCACCCACACAAATCTTATAGTAGGATAGATTATATATTCCCGACTCACTCCTTGCTCCCGCAGATTTTTCATTCCTTCATTGGTAACATCATACACTCAGATCACGCTCCAGTGCATTGCGATCTAATTCTCCCCCACTACAATAAGCCCCCCTTTTCCTGGAAATTGAAAGAATCTCTGTTGTCTGACTCGGTTTGCCTATTGGATTTAAAAGACACGATTGAATCTTTTCGCCTTGTGCACTCTGCAGATACTACCCTCCCCCAGATTAAATGGGAAGCTTTAAAGGCTGTCCTGCATGGCGTCCTCATAAAGCATGGGGCGCGACTTAAGAGAGAGAGGTCGCACAAATTGCAAACCCTCCTGCAGAGACTGAACGATCTTGAATCAATTCATAAGTCTACAGGCTTGGAGTCAGATCTCAGAGATTTGATACTTACCTGTCACGAGATCCTGCAGTTAATGTAACATAAACGTTACCGCCAGCTTTGCTCCAGCTCCTTTTATACATGGAGCAATAAACCCGGTAGGTGCTTGGCCCGTGCTTTGCGTGATAAACGAGCCTCTTGTTCATCCCTTCCATCAAAAGCTCGAGTGGCCTCTTGGTTCACCTTACCAGGGATATTCTGAAAGAATTCCATTCATACTATACTGGATTATATAATCCCCCCCCATCCCCCCGATGGCGCAGTGGGTTCGAGGGACTTCAGGATAACACTACAACACTATCTTTCCTCTATCGCCTTGCCCCCTTTGGATTCTCAATCCCTCGCCTCCCTGAAGGAGCCATTTGGGCCTGAAGAAATCAGAAGGGCGATATCAGCCCGGAAGGGTACACTGCTATCTTCTATAAAACCCTAATGGATGAGCTTTTGGCCCCTCTTTTGGAAGCTTTCAATTAAGTATCTCCGGGTTCTCATTTCGATCCTGCTTTTTTGCATTCCTATATTACTGTGATACCTAAAGAGGGTAAGGATCCTAATCTATGCCTAAGTTATCGCCTTATTTCTCTCATAAATATGGACGCTAAGCTCTTTGCCAAATTGATCGCCCTGCGGCTTAGCCCACTCCTGGATTCGCTTATACACCTAGACCAGGTTGGGTTTGTTCCCTCTAGGGAGGCGAGGGATAATAATTTGCAAATATTCACTATTCTTCAGCATATCCACTCTATCAAACTTCCCTGCGTCTTGCTTTCTCAGGACGCCGAAAAGGCATTTGATCGTGTTGATTAGTCATTCTTGCATGGAGTGCTGAAATGTATGGGCCTGGGACCGGCAATGATGAATCGAATAACCGGCCTCTACCACTCTCCTCAGGCGCAAATTAGAGTAAACGGGGAGCTCTCTTCCCCATTTGTGATAGGCAATGGTACCAGGCAGGGATGTCCTCTGTCTCCTCTGCTCTACATATTAGCGATGGAGCATCTCCTGCAAGCTATTAGAGCGGATGATTCTATTCATGGTATCCGTGTTGCTGACCGACAAGTGAAGTGCTGGGTATTCGCGGATGACCTGTTACTCTATCTTGCAGATCCCCTGGAGTCATTGCCGGCAGCACTTAGAACCCTGCAACAATATGGTTCATTTAGCCAACATAAAACTAATATGTCCAAGAGCGTAGCCTTAAGCTTATATGTTGCGGATGATCTTTTGTAACAGCTGAGGTCCTCTTTCCCCTTCTCGTGGTCCACGTCTTCTTTTAAATACTTGGGGGTACATATACCGGCATGCATGGAAATGACATTTGAGCTCAATTTTGTGCCTATGCTCTGCTCGTTGAGTTGTGATCTTTTGAAGTGGGATAAGAAGGATTTCAGTTGGATTGGGCGTATTAACATCATAAAAATGAATGTCCTTCCACGCCTTCTTTACTTATTTCAAAGCATCTCTGTAGTGCTAACCAAGCCTTTCTTCATTGCCCTTCGTAAATTGATCTCGAAATTTGTGTGGGCCCAGAAATGTCCAAGATTGGCGTATTCCACTCTCATTAGGCCCACGACAGAAGGTGGCCTTGCTCTTCCCGATCCTCAAGCATATTATCTTGCAGCAACCATGACCCGAGTTATTGATTCTTTTCATAATGTATCCAAGAAACTTTGGGTACAGCTCGAGTCGCTATTATATGGGGCCCCAGTGACAGCATTACCTTGGTTATCAGCCACCTATATGCCAAAAAACTCACTGAGCGTGTTCCATTGGTGACTAGAACCTCTATTTTAGTCTGTAGGAAATATCCATCAAAAATGGTTCTGTTTAGCCCAGGAGGCCCATGTACACCTATGATAGGTAACCCGGCAGAACCGGACTCAGTGGAAGCAGCGCTGATCGGGTTATTGGGGCTTTCCCCGCCTTCTACAGTTTTTTGGAAGGTGCTTGCAGAGACCTCCCTTAAGGCTTACCAAGGGCTTGTTGGTGACTCTACAACAACAGGCTTCTCCAGGTTTAATTTCTACCAGCTTCGAAGTCTATATGTTACCCACAAGTCCCCACTGGACTTGCATAGGCCCCTCACGCCATTTGAGGAGTGGTGTCTGCAGGACTCCTCTAGGACACGTGACCTATCAAGAATCTATAATTTGCTACAGCCAACTACTGTGGGTGAATTTCCCTTCCAGGCGAGTTGGGAGAGGGAACTGGGGAGGATCATTGAGATAGAGGACTGGGGGAAAATATTCTTCTTTTCTCACAAATCATCCGTCTCAGTAAAAGCCCAGGAACTCAATTACAAAATTATTACGCGCTGGTACAGAGTCCCAGCACTTTTACATTCTCTATTTCCGGGAGTCACTAACATGTGTTGGCGATGTCAAGCGGATGTTGGTACCATGTCCCATGTCTGGTGGGGCTGCCCTGAAATTCAGCCCTTTTGGATACAAATTTTAGATCTTATACATTCAATTACAGGGTTGAGGTTACGAAATGATCCCGCTGCTTTGCTCCTTTTTCAGGTCCCTCTCCCGACCCCCACTCTCAGGTCTCATCTTATCTTATTTCTTCTTCTGGCAGCAAAAATGGTCATCCCAAGAATATGGAGGTCCACAGTGAGGCCGTCTGTCTCCTCCTGGCTGCGGGAAGTCCATGTACTACAGCGCATGGAAGAGCTTAGAAATGACTCCCCTCAATTAGCATTAAGACATCTTCAGATTTGGGAGGATTGGTTAGTCTTCTGTCAATCTGATCTATACCGATCCGCCTGTTGATGATGCCCTCTTGTCTCCCCCTCTTGTGTTCGCCTCTTGCTTGTTGGGGATAGTGACTGACTGATAAAGTTTGTCTTTCTTTTTCTTGGTGAGACCGACCGACCCCTTTCTTTATGGTTTATTGTTTCTTTTTCATTACCTGTTGAGCTCCAATCTGTTTTACATTTGATAATGAATGAGAATAATTTCCATTGCCTGCCGAGATATAACGCTGAATTTGTGAATCAATGACTCTGGCTGTGCAGACTCTCTCATGCTAGGGAAACCTCTGTGTTAGTTAACACACCCAGATTGACTGTGTCTTAATGATTGCACATTTCAGTTTGAATATTGCTTCAAATGTGTTTGATCTCTGACTGTCTGATCTATGTAACACACTTTTGCGATGTTTGATGGAAAATGACCTTTGTTATCATATGTAATACGATTTGTATTCATTTTGTTTTCAATAAAGCTCTTTTTGAATTTGGAAAAGAAAAAAACTGGTTCGCACCAAAGTGAAATACAGCTATTAAAATGTATATGGATAATAAAAGGTGGGTTTTTCACCTATGAAATACACCTGCAATTACTAGCAAATTTCTGTATCCTAATATAAGTATAAGGTGGGTCTTTGAAAAAAAATGGGCTGCGCCAAAGTGAAAAACACCTAATTAAAATGTATATGGATAATAAAAGGTGGGTTTTTCACCTATGAAATACACCTGCAATTACTAGCAAATTTCTGTATCCTAATATAAGTATAAGGTGGGTCTTTGAACAAACATGGGCTGTGCCAATGTGATAAACACCTATTTAAGATGTATACGGTGTGAGGGGGACCAGCAACAGGTAGGCAGCAAGGGCACAGCAGACAGAGACAGGGACACAACTTACAGTTCAAGTCCAGGCTTTGCCTGGGTTTATTGCAGCAAAAATACGGAAAATGTAACAAGCCTTAACTTCAGGCAAACAGAAAATAAATACCTGCTCGGCAGAGCTCTGACTAGACACAGGATTCCCTGACTAGTACTTGACACAGCTTGAGAGATTACAGCAGGTTTCTTCACAGACGGTCTTTCCTCTGAGACACAGAGTATACAGCAGACATTGTACTGGCCTGCAGACCCAGGCTTTATAGGCCTGAGCCCCGCCTCACCTGAAGCGTGGGAGTGGCCACCCACCCTGCTCTTTGACCACTCCAGGAAAAGCCGACCCAGACCAAAAGCGGATTGGAACCGCTTATACCAAACATGTCAGTAACATATTGTTACTGACACACAAACTGTCGGCTTCCCTTCACCGAGACCAGGCTTCTTGGTGACACGCATTGCTCCACATACTCCCCAAGGCCGCATAGGAGAGCATTCTAGGAGAGATATATCTCCCCTCAATAATGCCGCCTGTCACTGTCTCACAACAGATAATAAAAGGTGGGTTTTGCACCTATGAAATAAACCTGCAATTACTAGCAAATTTCTGTATCCTAATATAAGTACAATGTGGGTCTTTGAACAAAAATGGCCTGCGCCAAAGTGAAAAACACCTATTCAAAATTTATACGGATAATAAAAGGTGGGTTTTGCACCAATGAAATACAACAGCAGTTACTAGAAATTTTCTGTATCCTAATGTAAATACAAGGTGGGTCTTTGAACAAAGCTGGACTGCATAAAATAAAAGGTACTACTTCACCTCAGGTGCGGGGTGTGCTGGCCAAAAACTGGTAAAAAAAAAAGCAATTTCATTGCAGGTTCAAAGCAGAGTCTGGGCTGTACAATATACCCTCTCCTTTCCAATGCCTGCCTGTGTTCACCCACATCCCCCCCCCCTCCTCCACGGCTGTACAGCACTAGATGCTTTTTTTAAAAGTCTCTGTCTAACTAACTAAGAACTGAAATTCTCTCACCTACCAATGTTCTAATGTACACAGCTAAAAGCGTAGTTTTCTGTATGAATAAAGAGAACTGTGTCTCTGAGCTGAGCTGTATTGAGAGAGGTCTAGCACACGTCCTGCTCTAATGAGAGACACTGAAACAATGATGAAGAACAGGAAACGCTGTTCTATGCAAAACGAGGTCAATGGATTTTTCCAGCCAATGACAACCATACACATCACAGTCATGACGTCGCACACCCAGCTCACCCTGCTATATGCTCTAAGCTGATTTTCTGGCCGCCAAAATGACAGGAAGCGCCGAAAATGGCGTGATAGTAATAGATTGTGCGGAGATTCTCACCTAAAATATCGCGTGATCGACCTAAAAACCATGCTGATTTCAACTTTGTCGATTAGAATCGCTTATCCCTACTCACTTCTTCATTAAAATTTTTCGCACTGTCAATGGTTTTGGGGTCATGGTGCTGTGAGATACAGCTATAATCAAGGTCCTTTGGAACAGAAATGTGGCTTCTAAGTGGCATTTTTCTCTCACAATTTTTAACAGTGGCTGAGAAGTCATTTTTATAATTTTTTGGGTCATGCTGCTGTCAAATCCAACTATACTGCAGGTCCTATTTTACAAAATGTGGTTTCTAACAGACATTTGTTCTTCACAATTGTCAACAGTGGCCAAAGGATCATGTTTTGAATTTTTGGGGGCATGGTGCTGTGAAATACAGCTATACTACAGGTCCTATTGTAAAAAATTAGTTCCTCACAACTGTCAACAGTGGCTGAAAGGTCATGTTTTGAATCTTATGGGTCATGGTGCTGTCAAAAACAGGAATAGGTAGGACACTGTTAATGGACACATATTGTAAAATGACTTGTTTTTGCAAGATCTTTAACATAGCTAGCAATCCCTGTAGTGAGACAACCCATTTAATACAATTAAAAAAAAAATAGAAACAAAAACGTGGTGGGATTCCATCCCATTTTAAAAATGTGTTTTCTAGAATTAAACTACTAAAAAACTTGCATGTACAAAGTAGCTGATACAAATATTCCTCTGAATTGTACAAGTGAGGTACAGGAAGACTTGAGCAGATGTAGGTTATTCAGAGGACATATAGCACATTCACCACCCCAAGAACAGAGACATTTTCCTCCAACAAGTTGAGTAAAATGAGAAAAAGAAAGCCAAGAAAAAGGGCAACTGGGTGATACAGGAGCGTCAACCACCAGCATTTCCAAGTGAAGCGCAAGTGGTCCGCACTAATACGGAGGGGCACGCGCTCTAGTAGAGGCAGAAATTTCTCACGCGCTACCCAGGTCTTGACTGTGTACTGAGGAAGGCTGGCGGTCTGAGCTCACACTTCCATTTCCGCACGACTGTTTTCGTTGCTGTGTCATAAGGGCATTTTTGCCCTGTTAATATATGATGGACAAGCATAGTCAATATCCATTTTACTAAAATACTGCTTCAAATACTACTTTCTTCTGGCACTTTTTAATCTGTGGGTTATTCAGGTTTGAGGGTCATGATGCGGTCCAGAACAGGGATAGTCAATGACCAGTTCAACTAAAATGGTGGTTCAAAGACTCCTTTTCCGGTACTTTTTAATCTGTGGATCATGCAGGTTTAGGGGACATGCTGTGGTAAAGGACAGGTATAGTCAATGTCAAGTTCAACTAAAATGGTGGTTCAAAGACTCCTTTTCCGGTACTTTTTAATCTGTGGATCATGCAGATTTAAGGGTCGTGCTGCTTTCCAGGACAGGGATAGTCAAAGTAAAGTTCAACTAAAATGATGGATCAAATAATGCTGCGTTCTGACACTTTATAATTTGTGGGTCATGTAGGTTTAAGGGTCATGCTGTGGTACAAGACAGGGATAGTGAATAGCCTGTCAGTTTTTTTTCTGTGACTCTTGTTGCCTAATTGTCTTGCCTAAGATGTAGCACGTATCCAGTTTACTGTTATGGATGTTAATTCCAGCTTCTCCAACCGTGTTTGGGTGTAAGAATGAAGCTGTTGTTCCACTCCCATAGACTCTAATGGTCATCGGCGATAATCTGTTATCGACTCTCGACATGATAATTGACGATATCGGCTATCGATTCGATGATAGTTGACACAATCGCTCATCAATAGTTGTTACTTAAAAGGGTTTTGCCAGGACGTGCCTTATCTGCTAAGAAGCAAATGTAAACAAGCCACGGAGCTGAGAGAGAGAGACAGACAGCCAGAGAACAGAGCTGCATAAGGGATCGTGTGAAATGTTCACTTAAATAATCAAACTACAACTAGTGGATTCTGTATACAAAAGACAACAGCTTTCTCCACAGCAGCTTCTTCATGTTCTCTGTCATCAGATAAAGCAGGGATCTACTCAGATAATCAAAACTACAACTAGTTTATTCTGTATACAAAAGAAAACATATTTCTACCCGGTGCCTTGAAAACTTCTGCAGCTCAGTCTCATCAGATAAGAAGCTTTCTCTGCCCAAGCCTGTCCAGCAGCTCTTGTCAGGCTGTATCTAATACAAGCTTTGAAGTAACTAAGGGCAGGTAAGGCAGCCTGTAGCTCTCTGACTGCACTTTTTGTAATCACATATATTTAGAAAAGTGATTAAAAACCCATTTTGGAGGATCCCACGTCAACATTACATCGTGGCAAAACCCCTTTAACTGACACAACCAACATCAGGTGAGCAATGGCTATTTTATTGAGAATATTTTGGGCGACATACCTGAAATTTGGTATGTTAACACCAAATTTAATGCAATAGAATACACCTGATTTATGAACCCGCTCTACAGCGGGTCATAACTCAGGTGCACTCTAGCGCTAGGGCTACATTTCTAGCTCAGGTATACCACTTTTAAAGTGGTATACCTGTTCCAGCTGTAATGCGCCTAGAAATGCCATAGTGAAGCTATAAATATGTAGCTTCTCTATGGTTCTTGTGTGCCCTGCCTCCCTCAGGCGCTAGTTAAATGCGCACGAGAATGGCGTGTGGAACATTTAAACATGTATGAATGGGGCTGCACCTGATATTGGGCTGAAAAGATGCCAGATATCTGGTGCAGCCCCATTTATACGTGTCACCCTTAATATTTATATGTATTGCCCTATGAAGCGCCTCTTACTTTTCTTACATTTTATGTGTTATTTGCGTCTGTCCTACTCACGTATGTTCTATTCGAGTATTACCTTTCCAGAATATGAGTTTACAAGTGATGGTTGGCTGATCTATAATGACAGCCAATATTATATAAGCAAGAATCCAATGGCCATGGTGGATGCACAAGAATTTTGTAAGCGCAATTCTTCCCATCTTGTCTCCATTAACAGTGAAGCTGAGCGGAGATTCCTCTGGAGATACGTAAGTTTTGAATACTTATCTTTTTTCCTTTTTAGGCTACGGTTCCACAGTAACTTTTGAAGTAATGTAACAGTTGAAATAAAATTGCCACCATGATGGAAGTCTGATTGTTGTTGTTGAAAAAATTAAAGGTGTTGTTCACTTCTTAACAAAAACTAATAGCCAACTCTTGAGGCCCCATCAAAATAAAAAACAAACCTATACTCATCTTCGTGCTGCGTCTACCCAGTTTTCTGTTTTCTTTTTTTTACTTCCGAATACGAACATCCCTGCTGAAGTCGCTGATTAACTGCAGCAACCACGTGCCTCTGCCTACATAACCGTTCACTTCCAAACGGTGATGGCGACACGTGTAGCCAATCAGCGACTTGCAGCGGTGATGTCCTTGTGAAGCACAAGAAGGAAATGAAAAGACTGGGGCGGTACATCGCTGCAACCGGGGACTGGAGGAAGGTGAGTATAGGTTTTTTTTTTCATTTTAATGGGAATCCAGCAGCTGCTTATTAGTTGATCTAAGAAGTAGACAACCCCTTCAGTTGTTTCAAATGAAATAGAAAAACATCAAATTTTTCACTCTTGACCTGTGGTCTATGTTCTGTTATGGTTATAAGAGAATTCCAAACAATTGCACTATTGTTTTCTTTACATTTTACACAGCATCCCTAAATTTTGGGAATTTGAGTTCTACAAAATGATGTGACAGTATGGATAGCAAAGGGCACCAGTACTATAAAATATAAATGTGATACCAATGAGGCGACGCAACAGGTCTCCATGTCAGTGTGTGGTCTAAAAGAGGGAACTGAGACGAGGTTTAATAGATTGCCCAGCAGTAGAACACTGGCAGGCAATGATGCATTGACATACCAACTATTTCAAAGCCTTATGCTAGCAATCAGACTTTTACCACAAAGTAAAATTGACGTGGGAAGCTTGCAAATTACATAATAAACATTTTCACCATTTATCATTATTAAAAATGCTGCACCATTTTTGTTTTAGCTGCTACCTTATTGATCCATATTGTGCAGTTCGTCTCCAGCGGATACAACCTGTGACAGGAGCTCCTGCTTAGTAATCACACCCACTCACTGCTGAGCGAGTGTTCAACCCCAGGTGCTGTCATTCTATTCCCTTCCTGTTTACTCCTTAGTAATTAGTCAAACAGTGCAAATAAATAAAATGAAACCTCAAACAGGTATGTACATTGAAAAAAAAATCTACTAGTTTGGTTCTTGCCAGGAATTGAACCTGGGACCCCTATGCTGAAAGGCAGAAGTGGGAACCACACAGCTACATTGTAGCTACTCACAGCTCTTTATATAAACAGACCTTTGTTTGACTAGAGTGAAAACACTGTGGGGGGAAAGGCATGATGATGTTAAAGCCTGCAGGGTCACATGATATGTAGTTCAAAGAAATCATACACGCCTTCTTTTGAACACACTGAAAGCTGAAGCAGGACAAACCAGGTATGGAATTCCTTCGTGGTAAAACCCTTTTAAGGGCCTCATGTATGAAAACTGTCTAGGTGTAAGACTTTCTTTGTTTCCCATAGCATCAAATCAGAGCTCATAGCAATTAATCAGAGTTCGGCTTTCATTTCATATGGTTTCGGAAAAAAAAAAAAAATGGTCTATTGAGGGGAACAAAAAAAGTCTTAACCTAGCAAATTTTCATAAATAAGGTTCTTAGTGTCAGCGGGGAGGTGAAAAGATTTGGGGGGACAGCAGGTCTGAGACATTGTAGGGAAAGGGATGTCAGATACAATTGCAAGGAAAGACCATTGTATGTGGAAAATTTTATCTTGGGCCACTGTGACTTGAAAAGGGGCTTGGGATTGTATAAAAGGATGTTAGGGCTTGCTAATGTAGTCAAAAAATTTCCAAAAATAGGTTTTTTTTAGAAAAATATAAGGGAGCTGTTGATGAGCCCTTGGGGAAGCAGAGGGCTTTTTTGTTTTTTTGGTCCGGAAAGTGGCGAACAGACAGGAAAAAGGAAAACCCTGACAACTTTACAGAGCTGTACCCCTCTTCTCTTTATATTTTTAGGGTTTTAACCCAAAGGAGGCAGACACTTATTAATTGGTCACGTTTGGGACCAATAAAGAATTAAGTAGGTGCTAAAAATTTATAAATCACTGGATGTGTATTGTGATATATTGAATGCCTTAAGATTATTATATATATATATATATATATATTTATAATCTATATTATATTTATATATACTATTATATATGATATATATATATACTTACATATACACATACATACACACATATATATATATATATTGTAAGGCTGCAGCTGGGAAGGTCTACAAGGGAGATTATATATGCCTGAAAGACTTACGTTGTGATCCCTGAGCTGTGCAAGCTTACAATATATACACACATACACAGTCACAATATTATGACCACTTCCTGTTTTCAATGTCTGCAGCAGGTAGCTCATGAATGACATCACATGTAGTGAGCTGGCATGGTGGCTCTATAAGATGTGCAATAGGATGTATGCATGCATATCCCTCGTTGCTGTCACGGGAAAAGGGGGGCTTTATCAGAGTTGCATAAAGGGATGATTATTGGTATAACTTGTGAACTGTTCGCTTCAGTGGTGAAAGGAGTGTTCAAATAGCACCAATTGGAATAAGAGACATGTAAACTGCGGAGCACCACCTGTGATTGATCTGAGAAGTAAACATCGTCTACAAAGGTAATGAGCGTGGACCAGAATGCTACATTGGAGCAGCTTACCACCAAAATAAACCAGTGGTTACCAAACGTGTGTCTAACACAACAGCTCACTGAACCCTACTGGGTATGTGTCTCTGAAGCAGACGGATGTCACTGCACCTCTAGATTACACTAATCTGACCCCTAATTTCCCAGACTTGAACCCAATAGAGCATATGTGGGCCCTGCTCGATTGTATTTTTGGCTCCAAGGATCCTCCAATAGCTGTAGGATGCAGTCGGCTCCTAAAACCTTATTGAGCCATGCTCATCCTGTCTCGCTGCTGTCCACGCTGCACACAGTATATATGTATGGTTGAGTCCAAAATTTTTAAAAAAATTATTCATATCTTTCATGTTTTGTCATAGTTGCAAACTTTTGAAAGTGGAAAAAAGCAGGAGAGTGAGGAGGGCAAGCAAAAAATTTGCATGGGTACGCACGTCTTTTTTGGTGCACACCCTTTCAAAACGCCACAACCACCACCTAAACTGCATACGGCTTTGGAAAGATAAGAGGTAGTTGCCATATAGCCCAAGTAGTAGCCCCCACCATAACCAGGTAGTGCCCCTTTACAGCAGGAGATGCCACCTTGTAGCCAGGTAGTTGCCCCTTTGTTAGCCAGGTATTGCCCCCTTTGTTAGCAAGGTAGATGCCCACCTTTAGTCAGTCCGTAGTGACCCCTTTATTAGCCAGGTATTGCCCCCTTTGTAGTCAGGTATTTGCCCCCTTTATTAGCCAGTATTGCCCCCTTGTTGTCAGGTATTGCCCTTTTTTAGCAGGTATTGCCCCTTTTGCAGACTGGTATTGCCCACCTTTAGCAGCCAGGTATTTCCCCCTTTAGCAGCCAGGTATTGCCCCCTTTATTAGCCAGGTATTGCCCCCTATACAGCCAGGAAATGCCCCCTTTATAGCCGGTATTGCCCCCTTATGTAGTCAGGTATTGACCCCTTTATTAGCCAGGTATTGCCCCCTTTTTTAGCCAGGTATTGCCCCCTTTAGTAGTCAGGTATTGCCCCCTTTAGAAGCCATGTAGATGGCCCATTGTTGTAGCCAGGTAGAGCCCCCTTGTCGTAGCCAGGTATTGCCCCCTTTATTAGCCAGGTAGATGCCCCCTTGTTGTAGCCAGGTAGAGCCCCCTTGTTGTAGCCGGGTAGGGCCCCCTGTGGTAGCCAGGTACTGCCCTCTTTATTAGCCAGGTAGAGCCCCCTTTGTAAGCCAGGTAGAGCCCCCCCCCCCCCCCCTTTGTAGCCAGTAAGCCCCCTTATAGTTAATAAAAATAAAAAAATAAAATCCACTTAGCTGACCAGCTCCTGCAGCTCCGGACACCCCCCGGCCGATTCCTCAGCGATGCAGGGGAAGTGAGTGCAGGCCCCCGCGTCACTTCCCCTGCCCGCTGACCTGTATGTACGGCGCGCACCGGCGCTGTGCATACAGGGGGAGGAGGGAGGAGGGAACGATCCCTCCTGCCTCCTCCCTGCACAGCGAGACTCCGGGCGGGTGAAGCGGCCGCTGCGGGCGCTTCACCCGCCTGTAGGAGCGGCCCGGGGGGACAAAAGTAGCGCACCAGCGCTACTCTGTGCCGCGGCCATTTAAAGAACCCCTGCTGCCTGCTGGCGGCGGGAGGAATGCCAGCTCTCCCGGGAGGGCGGTGGGGGACCCCAAATAGCGGGACCCCCCCGCCAAAAACGGGAGAGTTGGCATGTATGTGTTATGTATAGTCATTGTAAGTCACGCTGCCCTAATTCTGGAAACTGATTTAACATATAACATTTTATTATAGACAATTTCTATTATAACATAATACAATATTTGCCATTAATGTTTAGATATAAATATATCTCTTGTGGAAGTTTAGCTCAATGGTAGCACAAACACAATGTCCTTGGCATTCGTTTCTCAAGAAATTTGGACTTTATTTAGCCACAAATCAAACAGAAAAGCAAAAACTAACATATGGTGCTTAGCTTCAGCCCAAACAAAACGCAAGTACACAGTCCGTGTGGATAACTCACAGTCTCTTTGATCAGCATTGTGACTGGGCTCGTTCCCCACTCAGATCAGGGGAATGCCGCAAACGGCAGACTATATGCTGCAGCCCAAAATTTCCACCTTGACACACAGTCAGACAAACTCTCTCACTGGGAACCACACCCCAGCTTCCCTAAACTTCCTGCCTTAAATAGACCGGGCAAAACATGACCTGGATACATGGGAGCACCCAACTCTTAGACTGCTGCAGTAAAAGCCTGGCCCAGACTGTTTTTCAGCAGTCATATTATTGCAGCCACCAATGTCAGTAACATAACAATACTGACGAAAAACTGACTAAAAACCTTGGTGACACGTAACGGCCATCCTAAACGGCACCTTGTGCCTTTTCACAGTATATATATAGGGCGACATGTATGAATTCGACTGCGTATTTTTTTATACTTGGTGCCGACAACCCCGTTCTAAATAGATATAGAAGAGTGTAGAAAACGACAGTATGAAGATTTTTGGCGCATTACATAGAGCTTAATGCGCCAAACTTCTCTCAAAGTTCAGCACATTACACTCGATGCCCATACAAAGTTTGGCGCATAAAGCTCTATGCAATGCGCCAAACTTTGTATGGGCATAGAGTGTAATGTGCCGAACTTTGAGAGACATATGAAGGAAGGCGCTTCAAAGTGAATTATTGCATTTATTATATTCAGTGTATAATGCACCTGAATGTATGAAGGTAGATTTTGTGCGAAAAATGGTGTCTAAAAATGGTGTCTAAAGTTTATCGCGCTGCCTGTGTGTTTGGTGCATAATGAAACTTTGACTCATTAGTAATATGCCAAACATGTATAAAGGCTATAGATAGGCTGTAAATAAAAGTCATTAGAATAGCATGTCAATGAATAGAAACAATGGTAATGGTCTTGCTTTGTGGACCACAGGTTCAATGTAGTAAACATCAGTGGTTTATTTAATGTAAAACTAGTTTTAGATTCTATTAAATTTAAATACATTTTATAGGAGACATTTTTATTTTTTTGGGATATTATATATTTTTATATTTTTGTGTGATAACATTTTTTATTAAAAATAAATAATTTAATTTTATATAGTTTGATAATTATCATAAATTACTTTTTATTATTGTACTGGTGAAAGTTGAGAAATAAGGGACATTTTGAAGTGTAATTTTGCTGCTTTCACCCTTATTCTACATACAGCAAGAGCCCCAAAACACA